>LR738710.1:382412914-382500787 GCA_902687465.1 Secale cereale | reverse complement strand
CCGGCTCCAGGTCTTGGCGAGGCAGGGGAGGGCCTGGGACGAGCGCTCGCGTCCTGAAACTGAAGAAGCTGGCGGTGGAAGCGGCTTCGTTCGCCTGCTCGAAGCAGAGGTGCAGCGCACTTGACAACAACGACGATGAGGGACTTGAGGCTGGCGCCAGGGGCTCCGGCGAGTGGCGGTGCCGGCGAGCCGGCGAGGCCGCGGCTAGCAGAGGAGGCGCCGTCAACGGGATCGAGCCAGGTCCACGCTCTGGTCCTCTGCTCGACAGGGAGCAGAGCAACGCGATGCAGAGGCGGGGAGCAGAGAAACGACGACAACTTGGCGTTGATCTAGCGACGCGGCGGGGCAGACGGGGTCCCTGAGGCGCTCGGGAAGAGGTGGGGAAGGCCATGGCGTTGGAGCCTTGTCGGTTCTCGCGCACGACGCACAGGCAGGGGGTGGAGATCGCTGGAGCTGGCGGTGGCAGAGCTTGATGTGGTGTCCAGAGATTAAGGCGGCCTGGGGGACGAGGGAGCTCTGGGCGGCGACTCGAAGTAGAGGAGGACCGACAGGCGGCGGAGCATGAAGACGAACAGGACGGGGAGGAGGCTACGGAAGTCGAGGACGGCTGGGATCTCGTTCCTAAAGGCATTCGGTGCAGGGGAGGTGGCACGTGGGGCCTGCTGGTGTTGTTGTTGCTGGTCACCGGCGGCAGGGTTCGTCAGAGCTCCGGAGATGAGGCGCTCGATGTGGCGTCGAGGACGGGCTCCAGGAGGTGCTCGGGCGCCGCGGGAGGAGAGAAAGGGAGTGTTGAGAGAGAGGCTGTTGGGGAAGGAAGAGACACAGGGGGGAGGAGAGCAGCGGGACTAGGCCGGTCCTGGTCGCGGTCGCCGGCGATGTGGAAGCAGATGAGGCCGAGGGCTATGGCCTCAGGGCAGGGGAAGGTAGGCACGAGGAGATGGAGCCCGGGGTAGGAGGCCTCGGGCTTCAACTGCATGAGCGAGAGGCCTCAAGCGTGGGGCTGCTTGGCCTTGGGCTGATGCTCGTCGGTGGCTTGCCGGAAATGAGGCGGCTCGGGCGCCGTTCACTGCTACACAGGGACGGGAGTACAGGTGCGATAGGAGGAGCATGGGAGGAGAGGTGGAGGCCCGGCGAGGATTGGATCGGGTCGCTGCATCTGGATCGGGGATTAGCAGAGGAGAGCCTGGTTGGTGGGTTTGGATGGGGGAGGATCCCGAGGAAGCAGGTGGAGTGGCGGCGGTGATGAGGAGGGATGGGACAAGATGCCTAGATTCTAGGGTTAGACTGATATTTATATAGCAGTCGTATTAGCTTAGGGGTTATCTGGACCCTCCGATCGAAATTAGATGGTCCGAGAAAATTAGGTTAGAAGGTTCAAATGAGAAACATAGATGTTTTAGGGATGTTTGGGGATGATACGGACACATCGGTCACGACTGCCCGGGTCGGGTTCGGGGGAGTTTCGGATGCGCACGCGAGGGGATCTATGCACCAGGAGGGGAGACTCTGGTTTATGCAAGAGAGAAAACGAACAACCAGGTTGCAAGGGGTCTGAGAAAGGTCAACAAAGACAAACGGGAAGTGGCACTATGAACGGCTACGAGTTTTATGAAAACATGCGGATGCAATGCGGATGCAATGAGGATGATGCGATGATGAAATGCAACACACATAAATAAAACACACGACAACAAGGGAATGTATGGAAGTCTTCTGGAGCATCGGTCTTGGGGCGTCACAGGAAGGGGAAGGAAAGTGTGGAGTAGGACTCCCCCTTCCTTCCCTCTCCGCCCTCTTACTTCCCCCTTGCGCATAGATGGAAAGGGGGGCGCAGGGCAAGGCAGGGCCCCTACGGGGCGGCGGCCAATCTAGCCGTTACACACATTTGACCAGACTCGGTCAGACCGAATAGAAGAACTCGGTCAGACCGAAGCAGTTCAAAATGTGAACGTTAGACATCACGGTGGGACCGATACTATCAACTCGGTGAGACCGATGCATTAGGGTTAGGGCAAAACCTCAACTCAGTTTGACCGATTACACAAACTCGGTAAGACCGATTCTGGTAATATGAAAAACAGAGACTTGGCCAGGCAAACTCGGTGAGACCGAAACGTTACAAAAGGTAACCAGAGAGTTTGCATTACCAACTCGGTGGGACCGATCCGCTCATCTTGGTTAGACCGAAATGTTACGAAAGTGAAACAAAGAGTTGGTAATCCCATTTCGGTGAGACCGAAATACCTATCGGTGAGACCAAAATGATTAGGGTTTTGGCAGTGGCTATGTCAAGTGAACTCGGTGGCGCCGGGTAGATCAAATCAGTGGGGCCGAGTTTGACTTTTAGGTTTAGGACAAATGTGTAAATGAGAAAGTGGTTGAGGGATTTGGAGCTTAGCACTGAGCATTTTGAGCAAGTAGACCATTAAGCAACACCTCATCCCCTTTTATAGTATTGGCTTTTCCTATGGATTCAATGTGCTTGGATCACTAAAATGAAAATGTAGAGTCTTGAGTTTTTGCCAGTCTTTGTCCTTAGCTTTTTGAGGGGTCCACATCTCTAATCCATGCCATGCTAATCATTGAACTTCCTAAAATATTTATCTTGAAAGGATATTAGTTCAATGAGCTATATGTTGTTATTAATTACCAAAACCACTAGGGGAATAGTTTCACTTTCAATCTCCACCTTTTTGGTAATTGATGACAACATATAGATCAAAGCTTCGACAAAAGATAATAAGAATGAAATAAATTGTCGCTTTGAGAAGTATGTGATAAGCAAGAGCTCCCCCTAAATTTGTGTATTATTTTAGATTTGCTTTTGAATGCAAATGCACAATCAATTGGGATCATGGGTTACTCTTCCATGTCACATATATCTTGGTGGAGCGCTCAAAATGATAAGATTTAAGCAATAAGCACTCATCACCAAAATAACAAGTGAATGATCATACACAATCAGATAAGCACACATTAAGCATAGTATGATATGAACAAGCACAAGTAGTATCTCACACACATAAGCAAATTGTAGCGATAACTAAACAACCAAACGAAGTAGCAAGCAAAAACAACAAAAAAGGACAAGACACTCTCTCTCGAAGCCTAATGATCTGTACACTTTCTACCCCTTTGGCAACAAGTTACCAAAAAGCTCGAAAATGCATAGTGCTATGCGGCACTCTAGGCACGAACTCCAGGAGCTACAGAATAAGTCTTCTCGCTGGTGTGCGAAGATGGCATGGAAATGAGAGCATCTGCAAACACATCTGATCAAGTCTGTGGAGCTGGAGGTGTTGAACCCAGAGGAACAACTGTAGCAGTGGATGCAGGAGCTGAAAGTGTAGGCTCGGACTCATCAACTGACACAACTGAAGATCTTGCTCCTCTTGGGACTCTCTGAAAAGCATATGTCGTATCTCTATCCTCGGCCTCATCCTTGAGCTTTTCCATAGTAGCTTGGATCTCCGTGATCTTCACATCTAGATCATAGAATTTTGTCTCAATGATCCTTTCAAGGCTTGCTTGATTCTGAGTCAAGTTGGCAAAACTCTTCTCAATCCTCAGAGTGGCCTAAAGCAGATAACTGAGCTGATCTTGCTTGGTCTTAGGAGCTCCAGAAGCACTTGCTTGCTTGGCTGCCTTTGCTTGAGCAATCTTCTGTTGTCCTTCAACTGAACTGGGATGGGATGCATCCATGATAACTTCATTGTCCTCGAAATCTGGCCTAAGACGAAGATGCCTCTTGTCAAGCAGATATGTCCCTTTCTCCGCCTTGGAGTTGATAAGTATCTGAATGTGAGGGGCATATCCACAAGACCTTTTCTGGTCAGCTGCTATCCTCTTGATTGTCTCCACAATCGGGCTCGCGACTTTGAACTTCTTGGAAACATCAAACATGTGGAGCAAGTTGATGGAGTGACCTTGGATCATTCTATGATCTCCTGACTTGGGCAACAAGGTGTGCCTAAGTATAGTGTTGATTGTGGTCGATCCAGACAACAGATGATATATGGAGCCAAACTTGTGAGTTTTCACTTCTCTATTAGGAATTGGCTTGTACATATTTTCCATAGAGTTTGGATCTATCCTGGACTTGGCATACACATTAGTGTCATTTTCATCTTCCTTGGGGGCATTGATTAGACTTGCCCATTCAGCCACAGTTGATTGGTACCTTGTACCTTCAGTGATCCATACAATTCTACCATCTGGATAGAAATGAGCAGTGGAGTAGAATTGCATGATCATCTCATCATTCCATCTAGTCAGTTTCTTTCCCACAAACTTGTCAACTTCATTTTGCCTGAAGCTCTCATGAACACCTGGAAACAAATCAACATGTTTGTCGATGTATTTCCAATCCACACACTTCATGTCACAGACAATGGGCTTCTTGTCCAAGAACACTGTCTCATAGAAACCCCGTTGTTCCTTAGTGTAAAACCTATAGTTCACAGCGGTCTTTCTCCTTGTAGCATATGGATCAGTCTGTCTCCATCTTCTCAGACATGCATCCTTTCTCAGTTTCATGTTCTGAGCAACAAGATGGGCATCATTATGATCTGGAATATTTGGCTTGAGTCTTTTGAGCATCATAGACTCATCATCATCTGAAGATTCTTGATCTTCATCTTTCTCTTCCTCAGGAACCTCTGGCACTGGGGCCTTGTTCTTCTCAGCTGCTGGAATGTCTCTAGTGGACCTCTTGGGTGCTGAAGCTTTGGGGGTAGCTTTGGGCTTAGAAGGAGCAGCCCAGGCTTTGATGGCATCCCCCATCAGCTTCTGAGTCTTTGCAGCAGGTGCAACAGGCTCTTCAGCATCATCATCATCATCATCATCACCTCTCATAGATGGCTTGCCAACCACTCTGGTTGTGGTCTTCCTAGCTCTCTTCTTAGCTCCCGTTGGCTCATCATCTCTTGTTTCAAGAGTAAACACCATAGTGTCTTGAGTGGATGCTCTGACTTTTGACATTGGAGCTCTCTTGGCAGGGGCCTTCTTGTTCAGACTAGCCTTGACAACTCTAGCATATTCTTCCTTGTTGACAACCTTCTTCTTTGTAGTGACCTCTTCAGCCACAAAATCCTCATCCTCACTATCAGGAGTTTTATTCTTCCTTGTCTTTAGCAGCCTTTGGCAGATTGCTTGGAGTGCTTCTGTTGCTCTCATAGTAGCTGCTATTGGAGGGACTAGAGCCCTCACTCATATTTGCCTGCTCCTCTGACCTGTTCTAACTGTCACCGCCCTCTGAAATCTCTGAAACTCCAAGCAGACCCTGTGAATAGATGTAGTTCAGGTAGAGTGGATGAGCATCACAAAGTGCAGAGATTTTTCAAAACAATTGAGCCAAAATCTTAATTTTGGGTTTCTACAGAAAGCATTTAGGAGCTACCGATTTGTTAAACTCGGTGACACCGAAGCAACTTTGAGAGTCTAAACTGGTGAAATCGGCCAGATCGAGACATAGTTCGATGACTCTGAGATTGCTAGGGTTTCACTGAGAGTTGAGCTCGGTCACACCGATTTGTAGGTTTCGGTCAGACCGAACCTTACATGTGCAATGGCCTAAGCCAAATCGGTGAGACTGATTTCTACAATTCGGTCGGTCCGAGATGAGTTCGGCAGAAACCTAACCCTAAAAATTTGAATCAAAACTAATCTATATGGAGTTTTTGCTGGACAGGATGGTCTCATACATGGCAAGAATCATGTCATTTACTTTGTGCTTAGAATCAGATTGAGGAAAACACAAAGGATTAAACTCATACCCTAACTCGATGATGAGTTCGCTACGGCGACAACGGCGGCGAAGATTTCCGTTGACTGCGGCGGAGACCAGCGGCAGGGGGTCGCGGGCGATGAGAGGATGATCCGGAGACCTCGAGTCGGCAGAGCTAGTTAGGTGCGGGCGAAAGGATTCAGAAAACTTTCCAAGTTTCGGCCCGTGGGTATATATAAGCAGACTCTGTCGGTGTGACCGAGTGGGACGACTCGGTGGCACCAAGATGCAAAAATGCTGGCAGTTACTACAACTCAGTGATACTGAATTGTTCTAATCGGTTGCATCAAGATTGAAAATCTAGATCAACTTAGTGAGCCCGGTGTGACCGAAGGAAAGAATCGGTCAGGCCGAAATGCACTAAGAGGTTTTGGAAGTTTAAGTCCATGATGAATCTGACACTCCAAGTGCTCCTCACTTAGAGTGGTTTAAATCTGACTTGATCAAACTTTGTGATGTAGCATGAATAGAGTTTGAGACAAGAAAAGCATAGATAGCTAAAGGGAGTTCTTAGGAATTCTTGTCCATCCATTTGGTAAAAGAAGAAAGCCAAACAATCAAAGCAACAAATGGATGTCCTCGAATGAGAAAAATATGCACTCAACATGCTCACACAACAAGATAGCAAATGAAATATGTGGCGAAGCATGCACAACCATTCTAGCATCTGTCAAGCAATTGGCGATGACTAGGTCATCTATATATGAGTATATTGACTTAGGAGTCAAATGAGAATATTTGATCATAGGTCATACTCATCATTTAAGCTCAAGTGGGGTTACCATGTTTACATAAAGCATTGTTGTGTTCACACCATTAGAGTTGCTTTAGCTCAATTCTTAGAGTAAAGCTCCCCCTATATGTGATATCCCCCCTAAGAGGGATGAACTAACCTTGGGTTTTGTCGACGATGACTTCATGTAGGTGTTGAAGATGTAGATGCTCAATGTTGATGTGGATCATTTGGAGCAATCCATTGGAGTGAGTTGCACTTTCAATACCTACATGGTTTAGTCCCACAAGGAACATACAAAGATATCCATGGACATAAAGTGAATTGCACACAAGATGATGTCCATGAAAGCATTAGGTTACCTTGTCCCTTGTCTTACCAACAAGTGGGTTTGTGACTCCTTGAACTAGTGCAAGATGTGAACTTTGATTGCACTTGTCCTTGCCAATATTAATAAGAGTGAAGTATGTTGGCGGAGTCACCCTCAAGAACACACTAGTTCTTCTTCTTCGGGATCCACACCATCTTGATGGGAATCCTTGGATTTGTAGATGTACTGGATGAAGTAGAACTCGATGTAGTCTTGGGAACCCACTTGACCAAGGCCTTAGGAGCTTCTTCAAATGAATCAATCTCTTCTTGAAGCTTGTCCTTACCCTTTAGCTTGTGGTCTTGTGGTGGAAGATCAACTTGGGCTTATGTCCCCTTGAAGGAAGTAGGATCATACTTCTCTTGTTGAGGAACAAACTTTTTCTTCGGGTATTGATCTTCTTCCCACTCAACTCCATTGGCATTGAACTTTGATTCAAAACCAACACCTTGATTCTTCCAGTGCCTTCCTTGCTTGCGTACAATTTCCTCGAATTGCTTACTCCCGACAAGGCTCTTATAAACACCTTTCTCTATAATTCCCTTCAATAAGATATTTTCTTGCTCAAGTGTAACTTGGCTAAGAGAATCATTAGTGGAATCAAGATAACTACTAGAAGCAACAACATTGGTTTTATCATGATTATTGTTACTACTAGAGGAAGAATCTTTCTTGTCCTTATTGCTAGATTTTACTTGTCCCATGTAGGTAGACAACAGTAAACGCTTGGCAATGTAAGAAGAACTTTTCTTACGAAGATCATCATTGATTGCTTTTAAGAACTCATGTTATTGCTCTAGATTGAGCTTTTCAGAGCATAGCTTCTCATGAGTCCTCAAAAGTTCTCGATGATCCTCTAAAGTAGTTTCATGAGCTAACTTGAGAGTGTTTAATTCTTTAGTTAGACGCTCTATCTTCTCTTTATCATTGTCATTCGTTTTATCTTGATTAGCATGATTAATAGCAATTTCATCATAGGTTTCATCACTATTGCTACCAACAAGTAAATCATTATCTCCTAGCAAATCATCTTCATCACTATTGAAATCAAGATATTCTGGGTGTGATACCTTAGGGCCTTTAGCCATGAAGCATCTTCCAATTCCTTCATTTGATGAGTCAAATATGTCATAGGAGTTGGATGACACAAGAGCAATTTTGGCAACACCTTCATCTTGAGTATCTTCAGAGTCGGAGTAGTGGCTTCTTTCGGAGTCGGAACCGGATACCCATTCACCAACATGAGCTTGATGTCTTTGTCTTGTATAGCTCCTTGAAGATTTGTCCTTCCTTTCTGAGTCCTTGCTTCTCTGAGAGGGTCTTCGTTCATAACGATCATATCTACTCCTTCTCTCTCTTGGTGGTAAATCTTATCTTCTACCCCTCCTTTTAGGCGAGTCTTCTCTTCTTTTGTGTGGAGCCGTACACTCATTTGAGTATTGTCCGAGTCTCACACAATTGTAGCAATTCCGATCACGACTAGAAGATCTTTTGTCATTGTAATACCATGATTTGGAGTTTCTCTCTTTGCTTCTATTCTTGTAGAATTTGTTGAAGTTCTTCACCATTAATTTCAATTCTTCATTGAAGACTTGTTTCTCACTTGATGATGTAGGAGCATCACATGAAGCTTTGTAAGCACGACTAGACTTGTTGTGAAGCTCTTCTTTATCCTTAAGTGACATCTGATGAGCAACAATTCTACCAATGACTTCCGTTGGCTTGAGATCTTTGTAATCGGACATCATTTGGATCAATGTGCACATGGTATCATATTTTCCATCCAAGGCTCTTAGGATTTTCTTGACGATGAATCTATCGATCATTTCTTCGCTTCTTAAGCCGGCAATCTCATTTGTGATGAGAGTAAGCCTAGAGTACATTTCAGCGACACCTTCACCATCCTTCATCTTGAACTTGTCAAGTTGACTTTGAAGCGCATCCAACTTGGATTCCTTGACGGAGTCGGTACCTTCGTGCATATCAATCAAAGTATCCGAAATTTCCTTTGCATTCTCAAGATGGCTGATTTTGTTGAATTCTTCGGGACACAATCCATTGAAGAGGATATCGCAAGCTTTATCATTGTATTGCAACATCTTCAATTCTTTAGTGGAGGCTTCACGATTTGGTTCCTTCCCATCGAAGAATTTACCTTGCAAACCAATACACATAATATCCCAAATGGCGGGGTTATGCCATCTTATGCTTCCAACTAGCAAAATTAGTACCATCAAAGTAAGGACCTCTACAGTGGTAACTTCTCTCGCTAGACGCCATACTCTCCTAGGTTCTGAAACCAAGGCTATGATCACCAAAGCTATGGAAATCAAGGCAAATGGAGACCAAAGCTCTGATACCACTTCTACGATCGAAAGTATGCCTAGAGGGGGGTGATTGGACTACTTGACCAAATAAAAACTTAGCCTTTTCCCAATTTTTAAGTTTTGATAGTTTTTAGCAATTTAGCACAAGTCGAGCAATCTTCCTACACGTGCAATTTTAGAGTTGTAGCAGCGGAAAGTAAATCATTGCATATGAAGGTAAAGGGAGGGGTTTGGAGAGTGCAAACACAATTGGAGACACAGATGTTTTTTGTGTGGTTCCGATAGGTGGTGCTATCGTACAACCACGTTGATGGAGACTTCAACCGACGAAGGGTAACGGTTGTGCGAGTCCACGGAGGGCTCCACCCACACAGGGTCCACGAAGAAGCAACCTTGTCCATCCCACCATGGCCATCACCCACGAAGGACTTGCCTCACTAGGGTAGATCATCACGAAGTAGGCGATCTCCTTACCCTTACAAACTCCTTGGTTCAACTCCACAATCTTGCTGGAGGCTCCCAAGTGACACCTAACCACTCTAGGAGACACCACTCTCCAAAAGGTAATAGACGGTGTGTTGATGATGAACTCTTTGCTCTTGTGCTTCAAATGATAGTCTCCGCAACACTCAACTCTATCTCACAGATTTGGATATGGTGGAAAGAATATTTGAGTGGAAAGCAACTTGGGGAAGGCTAGATACCAGGATTCATATGGTAGGATTGGAATATCTTGGTGTCAACACATGAGTAGGTGGTTCTCTCTCAGAAAATGAATAGTGGAAGTGTAGGCATGTTCTGATGGCTCTCACACTGATGGAGAGGGGGTGGAGGGGTATATATAGCCACGACACAAAATCTAGCCATTATACACATTTGACCACACTCGGTCAGACCGAATAGAAGAACTCGGTCAGACCGAAGCAGTTCAAAATGTGAACGTTAGACATCTTGGTGGGACCGATACTATCAACTCGGTGAGACCGACGCATTAGGGTTAGGGCAAAACCTCAACTCGGTTTGACCGATTACACAAACTCAGTGAGATCGATTTTGGTAATAGGCAAAACAGAGACTTGGCCAGGCAAACTCGGTGAGACCGATCACTCCTTTCGGTGAGACCGTAACGTTAGAAAAGGTAACCAGAGAGTTTGCATTACCAACTCAGTGGGACTGATCCGCTCATCTCGGTTAGAACAAAACGTTATGAAAGGGAAACAGAGAGTTGGCAATCCCATTTCGATGAGACCAAAATCCCTATCGATGAGACCAAACTGATGATGGTTTTGGCAGTGGTTATGTCAAGTGAACTCGGTGGCGTCGGGTAGATCAAATCGGTGGGGCGGAGTTTGACTTTTAGGTTTAGGACAAATGTGGAAATGAGAAAGTGGTTGAGGGATTTGGAGCTTAGCACGAGCATTTTGAGAAAGTAGACCATTAAGCAACACCTCATCCCCTTTTACTAGTATTGGCTTTTCCTATGGACTCAGTGTGATCTTGGATCACTAAAATGAAAAAGTAGAGTCTTGAGTTTTTGCCAATCTTTGTCCTTAGCTTTTTGAGGGATCCACATCTTTAATCCGTGCCATGCCAATCATTGAACTTCCTGAAATATTTATCTTGAAATGATATTAGTTCAATGAGCTATATGTTGTTATTAATTACCAAAACCACCCGGGGAATAGTTGCACTTCCAGTCATCCTTATATTAGTCTTCTGAAGTGCTTTGCCAAGACTCACGCACGTCATTCTGGTTGAGCCTATTCCTAAGTTTCCTCTTTTACATATTACTCAACCATTTGTTTGTTACAAGTGTTAGGCCTAGTTTTTATTATATGCTGACTTGCACTTGTTTTGAGTTTCTGTTGATTTTGGGGGAGGGATGATCCTATTTTGTGCACTTTGTATCCATTTACAAAAATTCTAAATAGTGCACAAATCATGGGGAGCTTCTCTAGTTTATTTAGAACACTCCTATGGCCATATCATAATTTCGTTTATTCATGTGGCTCGTAGGATCATCTGATTGCTTATTTCAATTGGTATCTTTTGATTGCTTGCTTCACACTTTGGTATGTCTTTCTACCATATCATCCTTCTGCAATCTTTGGATCCTCGATATTGTTTGTCTTCCTCCAACTATTTATCACTGGATATGTGTATCTCATTGCACTCATATTTTGAGAGATACACACTTAATGGAGGAACACATATTATATTGGCCTTGTAAGTTTTTTTTCCCATTTTGGCAACCGATGCCAATGGGGGAGAAGTTTAGAGAGTTTAGTGGAGAAGTTTAGAGAGTTTGTTTCTTCATGCTTTGGCTTTGATTCTAAGCATTTGCATCTCATGCTCATGCATTATTGGTTGTTGCTTTGCATGGTTGTGTGTAATTCCTTATATAAACTCTCTTGAAAGTGATTTCCATCAGTTACCAAAGTGGGGGAAACTCAAAGAGCATGGTGCCCCATGTTTGGTTTTGGTCATTGATGACAATCTCTACGGACTAATGGCTGCCTTGAATTATACTTGAAGGGTTTGTCCATAGGCTCTTCTTGAAGTCTATTTGTTGGTTTCAAGGATATTATGTGATGACCAAGGTGCTATTCAAGTAATTATCCAAAGATTGGTCATAGAGAAGACATGGTACAAGGTTGATCAAGACTAAATCAAAGAGTGAATCAAGTTGATCAACACAAAAAGCATAGAAGTTGTATCGAGAAGGATCAAGTGATCCCATGGTATGGCAAGCATTGTCCATTACGCTTTGTGCACTAACCCATGGTCTAGGTGAGAGTTCTTGGTGGGGTTAGGTTGCAGTGTGCAAGTTCAAGTCGATCATTTGATGGAAATATGACCTAGAGGCAATAATAAAATGGTTATTATTATATTTCCTTAATCATGATAAAGGTTTATTACTCATGCTAGAATTGTATTAACCGGAAACTTAAATGCATGTGTGAATACATAAAAAATACCATGTCCCTAGTAAGCCTCTACTAGAGTAGCTTATTGATCAAAGAAGGTTAAGGTTTCCTAACCATGGACACGTGTTGTCATTTGATAACGGGAGCACATCATTACAAGAATGATGTGATGGACAAGACCCATCCGTTAGCTTAGCATTTGATCGTACAGTTTATTGCTACTGCTTTCATGTATGTCAAATACATATTCCTTTGACTATGAGATCATGCAACTCCTGGATACCGAAGGAATGCCTTGTGTGCTATCAAACGTCACAATGTAACTGGGTGATTATAAAGATGCTCCAGAGGTATCTCCGAAGGTGTTTTATTGGGTTGGCATAAATCAATATTAGGATTTTTCACTCGGAGTATCGGAGAGGCATCTCTGGGCCCTCTCGGTAATACACATCATAATAAGCCTTGCAAGCAAATGACTAATGAAGTTAGTCATAGGATGATGTATTACAGAATGAGTAAAGAGACCTGCCAGTAACGATATTGAACTAGGTATTGAGATACCGACGTTCAAATCTTGGGCAAGTAACATACCGACGGACAAAAGGATTTGTGTATGTTGTCATAACGGTTCGATCGATAAAGACTTTCGTAGAATATGTAGGAGCCAATATGGGCATCCAGGTTCCGCTATTGGTTATTGACCGGAGAGCTATCACAGTCATGTCTACATAGTTCTCGAACTCGTAGGGTCCGCACGCTTAACGTTCGTTGATGATGTAGTGTTATATGGGTTATGTGATTTGGTGATCGAATGTTGTTTGGAGTCCCGGATGAGATCACGGACATGACGAAGAGTGTTGAAATGGTCGAGAGGTAAATATTGATATATGGGAGGATGGTATTTGGACACCGGAAGTGTTCTGTAGGGTATCGGATACTTATCGGGTCACCGGAAGGAGTTTCGGGCACCCCCGGCAATTCTATGGGCCTTATGAGCCAAGTGAGGGAACACACCAGCCCACAAGGGGATGGTGCGCCCTATAGGGGTTGGCCATAGGAGGAGGAGAAGGAAAGGGGGAGGGGAAGGAAAGTGTGGAGTAGGACTCCCCCTTCCATCCCTCTCCCCCCTCTTACCTCCTCCCTTGCGCATACATGGAAAGGGGGGGCGCATGGCAAGGAAGGGCCCCTAGGGGCGGCGGCCAATCCCTAGGGCGCCTTGGATGCCTCCCCTCCCCTCCCACCTATATATATATATATATATATATATATATATATATATATGGGGAGGGGCGTCACACAAGGAGACACAACATTTTCTTAGCCGTGTGCAGCGCCCCCGTCCATCGTTTGCTCCCCCGGTCATATTTTCGTAGTGTTTAGGCGAAGCCCCGCGGAAATCACTTCACCATCACCGTCACCACGTTGTCGTGCTGCTAGAACTCATCTACTACTTCGCTCGTCTTGCTGGATCAAGAAGGCGAGGACGTCATCGAGCTGAACGTCTGCTGAACGCGAAGGTGTCGTATGTTTCGTGCTTGATCAGTTGGATTGCAAAGAAGTTCAACTACATCAACCGCGTTACTAAATGCTTATGTTTACGGTCTATGAGGGTACGTAGACACACTCTCCCCTTCATTGCTATGCATCTTTATGTTTAGATCATTGCGTGCACGTAGAAAAAATATTGTTTTCCATGCAACGTTCCCCTACATCATTACGAGGAGATCACATGCTTTAAGCTTGCCTTCCATTGTGGAGACAATAGACTTGTGAAGATGTGCTAAAGAGTGGTTCACCCATAGTGTAGTATGGGGGAGCAATCTGATTGTCTTCATTGAGCCAACGCAATGAAGAATGGTGGTCTGACTTGAGGAGGACAAGATCGTCATCATCTAGCTCAAGTGTATTATGTGCATAGCAAAGGTTTGCCCTTGATAGGTTTCTATTTTACCGGTAGCATGGTGTTAGTTGGGAGACCGCACTACAAAAAAAACTACTTTCGTGATAATACGTGTTTGTCATAGTAGGTCACGTTTTCTATCATGCATGTACATCCATGATGATTGGGGATCCGATAACCCGCTAATAGCGAGGACCAATGGGTATTTTCCATGTGTACATTTCTCATTGGCCGAAAGAACCACGTGTCAGCTCCCCGTGTGGACAGATGTCAACCAATCAATGGACAGGAGGCGCCTATGATACGTTGACACATGGCACGGCCCAACAGTGGCCCATTCAGGTTGAAAGGCCGGCTAGTTTGACTTGGTCAAAGGTTAACGGCCCGACCCATTGAAAGCATGCTAATGTCCTACTCCCATATAGCTCATTCAGGCCTGATAACTCACGGCCCATTATGGCCTTTCAGAATTCATCGCACTAGCTTCATCTGGGCCGTCCAATATGATTCCAGTCTGTTGTAACTTCTGTCCCATGTACGGCCCATGACGTCTTTCGGCCCATATGAGGCCCTTTTGCAACTCTTGGCCCATTAATGGCCCGTACTGAAACTGGCCCATAATGAATAGTATATTGCTTCATACCCATTAACGGCCCATTATTCCATTGAGCTATTCCCAGCCCGTGTTATCTTTAGGCCTTTTAAGGGCCCATTTATTCTTGGGCTGATTTGCATCACTCGGTTGCTTACAGTCCATTACTGGTCTTTTCCGCTTGTGGGCCAATTTCAACCCGTGGTCAAAGTCGGCCCGTTTGTGGCCCATTAATCCATTGGGCCATATTCATAGCGTTATCAAATATGGCCCATTAACGACCCGGTATGCATGTCGATAGAATTAAGCCTGTTATACTCGTCGGCCTCTTAAAGGCCCATTATAGTCGGCCCATGAATGGATGACTACCACTCTAGCCCGTTTACGGCCCATAATGCAGAATGGCCCATGCTTGGCCAATTGATCATATTACCCGTAGAAGGCCCATTGATTTTATGGCCCGTAGAAGGCCATGGTGACAACGTTCCCTATGTTGCCCATGGTTACTGTGGCCTAGTTTTAAAAAATAGGTTATTGCGGCCACTAGCAAACCGCGGAAAAAGAACTGCATAGACTACAAGCAAACACATAAGCAAGACAACAAGGAAATAAATAAGCAAGCAACATACGCTAGGCTATTACATCTATTACACATATTACAACCACTGGGCATCAAAGTTTGCCACTAGTGTAAATATGGGGAACAAAGCAGCATACTACATACACTGGTTGTCAAAGTTGGCGACCAGTGCAAATAAACGCCACAGCAAAACAAGTCTAGAACTGAAACTACTTCACAAGAGCTCAAGAAACAATATCCTTGGTATCCACCATGTTGCCAAGATTCTTAGCAAGCTTATTAGCTTTATCTTGTTTGGCGCTTAAATCCTCCAGCACTTGCTATCGCATCAGAAAGTATGCATCTGAATTCTGCAGGGACTTCCTCAATCCTTAGGCTTCCTGTCATAGCATGTAAGTGCATCTAGTGCCACCCCTAGTTGGTTTTGGAGTATTTACGACAAACGTGGTTGAGGTACTTATGTGTTTGTGAGAATTGCAGGATACCACAGGTAGAAGTCCCTAACAAATACATTGAAGAATATGGTTGTTCATGAAGACATTCATGTCGAAAACAATGACATGTGAAGACATTCATTTGAAGACAATGGAGCACGAAGACATAGTTGTTATGTTGTTTCATTTTCTTCTTACTTGAGTCATAGGAATCACCAAACTGTCAAGTGGAGTCCAAGTGAACAAAGTCAGAAAACTGATGTGATGCTCAACCCAAATCATATGTCTTCGAGTTAAGACAATGAGAGAAAATCTGGTCTTGAGTTGGACAAGTCAGCTTTCTTGTAGCCCAAGTCAAGTTGCCGCGTGTGTTTGAAATCCGACTGTTGGACACGTGTTGGTTCCCCAATGACCAAGGGTCATTTCAAAAAAATCATGTCAGGTTGCCTCCTGGCTATAAATAGCCCACCCCTCCACCATAAATCAGTAGCTTCTCAGAGTTAAGACACGTATGAGGCAGTCCTGGATTAAGGGGTCCTCAGGTGGCCGGATTACTTGTTATGGGCCGTGGTGGGCATGAAGATTATCATTGAAGACTATCTCCTGTATCCAGATAGGACTCCCATATGTGTAAAATAGCAAGTTTAGAGTCCGGGTGTAATTTTTTCCTTCCTCTGCAAGATGGTCATGTACAACCCTAGGTCCCTCCGGTGCATATATAAACTGGAGGGTTTAGTCCGTTGAGACACAATCACAACTGCATAGGCTAGACTCCTAGGGTTTTAGCCATTATGATCTCGAGGTAGATCAACTCTTGTAACCCTATATTCATCAAGATCAATCAAGCAGGAAGTAGGGTATTACCTCGACAGAGAGGGCCTGAACCTGGGTAAACATCGTGTCCCCAGTCTCCTGTTACCATCGATCCTCGGACGCATAGTTCGGGACTCCCTACCCAAGATCCGCCAGTTTTGATACCGACATTGGTGCTTTCATTGAGAGTTCCATTGTGTCGTCAATAGAAGGATTAATGGCTTGCTTCGTCATCAACGACGGCGCCACCACTGAGGGAATTTTTCTCCTCGGCCAGCTTTTCGTGTTCGGCGGCTTCGTGCTCTATGCCAACACGGAAGGCCACCTCAAGCAGATTGACAGCTACGCCCCTGGTCATCAGATCAGATTTGGAAGCTTGAACAACGTTGCTGACATCCGTGGGGATTTGATCTTCGACGGATTCGCACCCATGGCGGATGTTCCCTGCCTCCACGATGGAGACGTCTTAGATCTGTCATCGTACCCCGTCCAGAGGTCAACACCTGCGATAGCTTTGGCCCTAGATCCAGAGCAGATCGCTTCATACGAGGACGAGAAGATCAACCCCGCCACGGAAACCGCAGATTTAGCGGCGCTCAAGCCGCTCACAGACCCAACATTGAGCAGGATTCCTCCCGCCGCTAGAGCACCGGACTCGTCTCAGATTACGAGTTCTGAACTTTCGGGATCCGCACTTTTTGGGCCCAATCGAGCGGTTGTCACTGAACTCTGCCCCGCTGATGCCCGAACATATATCCAGCACTCGCTCTTAAATGAAGCGCTGGACTTACTAAATCTCTCACCCTAACAGAGGATTCCCAGCCGAACTATCACTGGTGCACGTCGGTCGGTCCTAAACAAATGGTTTAAAACCCCTTTCCGCAACGGCATTTGGAACCGTCGCCAAGTGAGTGTGGGCGATAGGGGGGGTCCATCCCACACGACCCAGAAACCATCGGGGGGTAGGGAGCCTTGATCCATAGAGTTGTCCCTATATAACCGTTCCTAATATCTCGAACATCCCAAATGCTTCATCCTTGATACTCGTTTGTGCTCGCATTGCCATCGTAGTCGGAGTTTTGTGGTTCTGCCTAAAACCAGGAAGATTCTAGGCACGGGAGCTTTCCAGGCAGATTCTAGGTAGATTCCAGGCACGAGAGATTTACGATGCCTAGCACATCACAAACAGTTCATGATTATAAACCGTGTACGATAGGTAGACAATCACACACATTTTAGTTTTCCTACACCGTATGTGATAGTGTCTGACATCACACACGCTTTGCGAACGGCAACTGTGTGCATGCTTGCACACATTTCCTCTCTGTGAATCGTCTCGGAATATGGTGTATATCACAAACATTTGTGTTTTACCAACCACGTGTGCTGTAATGACATGCACAACGTAATTTTGCCCTAATTTAATTGCTGCTATTTATAATTGTACCTAACTTAAACTTGAAAGTAGGCAATAGCTTTATTCATATCCATCAGGTTCAAACAACCAATGCCTTATTCGATTCACAGGTACATATGTTTAAGAATTACAGAAGCACCAAACAAAGAATGATGTACCAGGGTTCTATACTTGTACTATTACACATGGTAAAGAAAGAGGCGATAGACTTTCCAGTTGCTGAACAAGGTGAAGCGGAATGGCCCTATTGTGCTCTCCTGGATGCAGAAGGCATGCAGGACTCTAGTCCAACCCCTTGTGATGGCCGGCCGCCAATCATGTAGTTTGAGAGGTAATCTTGAGTAAACTGCTTCAGGATCCACTTCAAAAGAAAAAAGATTCATATATTGTCATCTAACACAACTCATTACGGGTAGTAAAAAGAAGGCTACAGGGCTCTTACTTACCATCCCGCAGTTCACTATTGTCTTGCATAAAGTGTAAACAAATAGTTAGATTGACATCTTTTGACACATTTTAGTAACAATCTTTATCAGTTTCCTCACTTGATGCTGGTTCATGAATATCTCATTGCCCCATACGCAGAAAGGGTCAAAGTGTGGATCTTTGGCAATGATATATGTACCTAAAAGCATCAAGTCAATATTAGAAGCAAAACAACAATTGAAAAATGATGTAGTACAACACTCCATCCATCCCATTATATAAGATTTTATTGCATGTATATCTAGACATCATCAGAATATTAAGGTAACACTCTTCCTTGTTGCTATGTAGCCTGAGATTGCATATTTAGTCATTCATTACAATGCATGTTGCTAAACAACAATTGAAAAACGAAAAGGCATGTTAACTGCAATATCCTTAACAGCAACCAAATATCGTAATTCATAGTGGTATTGTTGAAACTGTTATTGATGAAATTGAACTGAACAGCAAATAGTTGCACATATAGAGCATCACATTGTCAAGAACTAATATAAACAAGTCATAAGGACATCTCTAGGCGATCCTTAAAAAGTTATAGGACTAAAACCCTTAGTGGATATATACATATATATATATATATATATATATATATATATATATATATATATATATATATATATATATATATATATATATATATATATACTCCAGCAATTTTTGGCCTTTTCTAGTCGATCCCCCAAACTTAAGGTTGTAAACTTCAATTTGATCAAGTTCAAAGCAGGTTCAATCGAAAGTAGCATGCATTCAAACATAAACAAAGACAGTTTTGCATAACCGAACATAAAACATAAATTTAAACTAAGCTAAACTACTTTCGGTCGAAGTAGAGGTCGAGCCAATCCTTCCTTGACATGTACGGTGTGCCACGAGCCGGGTCCGGGCCAGTACCGTCGTCGGGGTCGTTGGGGGAAGGTACTCCTCCACTCGTCAACGTCGATCTCCTTGTCCTCGCGGCCCACCTCGATGCCCTCCGCGTCGCCGTCAACGCCACATTTGACCTCGTCATCAGAGGAGAGTGCGATAACCTCGCCGCCCTCCGTGCCGCCGTACTTGCCGCCTTCGACCTCGTCATCGGAGGAGAGTGCGATAACCTCGCCGCCCTCCGCGCCGGCAAAGATCGCCCGCTCCGCCTCCACTAGCTTCGCGTGCTGGCAGCGGAGCTCTTGCATGTAGGCCTCGTTGGCGGCCTCGGCCTCGAGGCGCTCCCATGACTTGTGGTCCTCCCGCACCATAGCCGAGCTCACCACCCCTGACTCCGACAGAACGAGGTGGACCGGACGTGTGCCGAAGGAGAAATTGATCCTAGATGTCGTGTCGTGGTAGCGGCCGTACTCCATGGCTGCGAGCTCGGTCGGGTGGAAGCTACCGAGCCACCGGCGGGTGTGGCCCTCTCGATCTGTAATATCGGTGACCCACGTCCCCCACCGCCGCTGCCGGACCCCCGAGGTAGGACTTTGTCGGCTTCCGGGTCCGAGGGAGGACGGGGAAGTCCTCGAACCGGCATAGGGGCACGGCGGCGGGCGAATCGGGGGACCGACGACGGTGGATCGGGTCCGCAGAGGACGACTAGGACACCTCGACGGCCACCTCACCGGCGTCGGGCGAAAAGGCCGCGATAAACCTCTTTTTGGCCATTGTCTCCTCGAGCTCCCCAGTACACAGGCAGAGGTTCTGGATGGAGGCGCCGACGGTGGCAGCGACCTACCAACGGTTTCGAGGGTTGTGTGTGTCTGTGTGAGCGGAAGTTTTGGGGTGTGTGTGGAGGGGGGCAAGGTTGTGTTTGAGGAAATATTGTGGCAACTGAAAATTTTACTAGGCGGGAGTAACAAGGCGGGGCTACTGGAAATTTGGATCAAGGGTGAGCAGATATTTTTGAGATTGCGAGGGAGGCGGGAGGAAAATGCCGGGGCTACAGAAAATTTGAATCAAGGGACTGAAGCAGAGCGGGAGTAACGGACATCGCACACGTTCCGCACATACTAATTGTGTGCTAGCAAACATTAAAACCTTCTAGGTAGTAGATATTTTCGAGATTGCGAGGGATGCAGAGGTGGGAGTTTTTTGGGAGTGAGCTAGTGTGCTTGACACGCCGACTGTGGACTGTAGCCGACGCACCTTCTCGCGTACTATACACTGACGGTGCTCCAAGATATTTTGTACTACATCTCACACTGTTGGTGATAATAAACTGTGTGGGATCTACTTGATTTGAATTATGAAATGGGGTCACAGCGGCAATGCACGCTGTTTGAATTGCTAGACCATTTATCTGCAGTGAACATGCAACTATATGTGTGTCGTGAAAGAATTGGAATTATTCAGGGTTCGTTTGGACATTTTAGACATTAAACTGGTTTTCTAGCCATTTCACGTGCACAATTCAAAATTAAACTACATGCACATGCTCCGGTGCATACAAATTGGTTGAAAAAACAAATTTGTGTCCTTCAATGCATGCTTAGGTCCCATGCAATAAATGGGAATGAATTTTTTGGGTTTCGTTTGGCCTTTTTTATACATTAACTGGGTTTTCTAGGCATTTTATGTGCATAATTCAAATTTAAACTACAAGCACATGCTCCAATGCACCAAAGTTGGTTGAAATATCACATGTGTGTCCTTGGGTGAATTTATAGGTCCCATGCAAGAGATGGGAATAAAATTCAAACACCAGGGCACTGTTGATTGCCGGCAAAACTTTAAGATGCCTGGGTTTTAAATTCTAGTAAATCCGAAACTCGTCTGAAATTCATGAAACTTGGCATGCTATCATGGAGCGGCATCAACAGAGTTTTTCAATTTAAGGGTCATTTAGCTCTAAATAAATTCAGTAAATGCATGAAAAATACCAAATGAACTCAGAAAGGATTGTTAATTGATGATGTGGATTTGAATGGTGCATTTTGAACACACAAAAAGTCTGGACTTCAAATAAGTTCAAAAAAATGAAATGCCTTTGTAACATATGAGTTTTCGTCCGAAACCATGATACCTCGAAAGAGATTGTCCATTTTGTAAACGAAGTGCATCTAGTTTTTCTCGTAACCCTCTCTGCTTTTTTGCACATTCTATGTGGGTGAAATGATGATACCATGCCAACTTTCAACCTTTTCAAGGTTCATTTCAAGTGTTTTTCAATTTCAGGGTCATTTAGCTCTAAAAAATTATGTAAATGCATGAAAAATACCAAATGAACTCAGAAAGGGTTGATAATTGATGATGTGGATTTGAATGGTGCATTTTGAACACACAAAAAGTATGGACTTCAAATAAGTTCAAAAAAAAATGAAATGCCTTCGTAACATATGAGTTTTCGTCTGCAACCCTGATACTTCGAAAGAGATTGTCGATTTTGTACACGAAGTGCATCCAGTTTTTGTCGTAACCCTCTCTACTTTTTTGCACATTCTATGTTGGTGAAATGATGATACCATGCCTACTTTCAACCTTTTCGAAGTTCATTTGAAGTGTTTTTCAATTTCAGGGCCATTAGCTTTAAAAAATTATGAAAATGCATGAAAAATACCAAATGAATCCAGAAAGGGTTGATGATTGATGATGTGGATTTGAATGGTGCATTTTGAAAACACCAAAAGTCTGGACTTCAAATAAGTTCAAAAAATGAAATGCCTTTGTAACAGATGAGTTTTCGTCCGAAACCCTAATACTTCAAAAGACATTGTCCATTTTGTACACGAAGTACATCCATTTTTTGCCGTAACCCTCTCTACTTTTTTCTCACATGCTATGTGGGTGAAATGATGATACCATGCCAACTTTCAACGTTTTCAGAGATCATTCGAAGTGTATTTCAATTTCAGGGTCATTTAGCTCTATAAAAATTCAGTAAATGCATGAAAAATACCAAATGAACTCAGAAAGGGTTGATAATTGATTATGTGGATTTGAATGGTGCATTTGGAACACACAAAAAGTCTGGACTTCAAATAAGTTCAAAAAATGAAATGCCTTTGTAATAGATGAGTTTTCGTCCGAAACCCTGATACTTTGAAAGAGATTGTGCATTTTGTATCCAGTTTTTGCCGTAACCCTATCTACTTTTTTGCACATGCTATGTGGGTGAAATGATGATACCATGCCAACTTTCAACCTTTTAAGAGTTCATTCGAAGTGTTTTTCAATTTCAGGGTCATTTAGCTCTAAAAAATCAGTAAATGCATGAAAAATACCAAATGAATTCAGAAAGGGTTGATAATTGATGATGTGGATTTGAATGATGCATTTTGAATACACCAAAAGTCTGGACTTCAAATAAGTTCAAAAAATTAAATGCCTTTATAACAGATGAGTTTACGTCCGAAAGCATGATACTTCGAAAGAGATTGTCAGTTTTGTACACGAAGTGCATCCAATTTTCGTCGTAACCCTCTCTACTTTTTTGCACATGCTATGTGGATGAAATGATGATACCATGCCAACTTTCAACCTTTTCAGAGTTCATTCGAAGTGTTTTTCAATTTCAGGGTCATTTAGCTCTAAAAAATTCAGTAAATGCATGAAAAATACCAAATGAATTCAGAAAGGGTTGATAATTGATGATGTGGATTTGAATGATGCATTTGGAATACACCAAAATTCTGGACTTCAAATAAGTAAAAAAAATTAAATGCCTTTATAACAGATGAGTTTACGTCCGAAACCCCGATACTTCGAAAGAGATTGTCCGTTTTGTACACGAAGTGCATCCATTTTTTGTCATAACCCTCTCTACTTTTTTGCACATGCTATGTGGGTGAAATGATGATATCATGCTAGCTTTTAACCTTTTCAGAGTTCATTCGAAGTGTTTTTCAATTTCAGGGTCATTTAGCTCTAAAAAAAATGAGTAAATGCATGAAAAATACCAAATGAATTCAGAAAGGGTTGATAATTGATGATGTGAATTTCAATGGTGCGTTTTGAACACACAAAGGTATGGACTTCAAATAAGTTCAAAAAAAATGAAATGCCTTTGTAACAGATGAGTTTTCGTCCCAAACCCCAATACTTCGAAAGAGATTGTACAATTTGTACACGAAGTGCATCCAGTTTTTGTTGTAACCCTCTCTACTTTTTTGCACATGCTATGTGGGTGAAATGATAATAGCATGCCGACTTTCAACCTTTTCAGAGTTCATTTGAAGTGTTTGGACATTTTTATGCGTTAATTGAGTTTTCAATGCATTTATGTGCATAATTCAAATTTAAACTACATGCACATGCTCTAGTGCATATAAATTGGTCGAAAAAACAAATCTGTGTCCTTGGGTGCATGCTTAGGCTCCATGCAAGAAATGGGAATGAATTTCAAACACTGGGGCACCGTTGATTCCCGGCAAAATTTTGAGATGCCTGGTTTTTAAATTCTAGTAAATCCAAAACTTGTTTGAAATTCATGAAACTTGGCATGCTATCATGGAATGGCACCCGACATGCTGTGGCATTTTTCATGTCCATTTTGAGAGAAGGTGCACTCGAATAATGACAACCAACAGAGGCATTTTGAAAAAATAGCTGCCACTTTAATATCTCAAACGTTTGTAGAATTCAAACCGTGTGTGTTCTGTTAACCATTCACGTGACGCCATGTGTCTTGGTTTTAATGGCTGTAGGAGGTGTCGTGCGGATAGCTTCTTGACCTTGACTGAACGGGAGGCGTGCGAGCATAGTCCGATGCGCATGCTGACCGAGAGGTGTGGAAGCTGTCCTCCAATGCGCAGGCTCAACGGGAAGCGTGCGAGCTGTACGGTGCGCAGGCTCACTAGGAAGGAGCCCTTTGACTTCCATGGCCGCCCGCCTTCCTCTCCCTTAATGGCGCCCGAGCCGCTATTTAATACGGGCGGCCTTACTGTTCGTCTCCCATTCCCCTCCCTCTCGCAGACCTCCACCAATGCCATGGCGCAGAACGATCATTTGCCACTAGTCTTCGAGTTTGGTGAAGTCAGCTCCAAGCCAGAGGAGATAGAATGAGCTGGCCGCGACGGTTGCTGCCCCCGCTCCCGTCCCATCTCCCTTCCCCGCGCCTGCGCGAGCTACCATCCTCGTAGCATTGATGGGCTAGTCGCCGAGCACTATCACAGAGCTGGAAGCCGCGGGCGTCAGCGAGGTCTCCGCCGACCCGTGCGAGCTCGCATACATGCCAGCGCCAGCACCTGTTCACGTGCCCGTGCGCGCCCCTCCACCCACCGTGGCGCCGCCCCCCGTGTGTTTGGCTGCACCCGCCGTGCCCGTGCCCGTGCGCCCCCCTTAGCAGCATGGGACGCTGCCATTGACGGCTACCTCTCAGCGGCGCCAGTTGTCGTCCTCCCGTGCCCCGCCCGTCGATCGCGCGACGACATGATGTTTGATTTACAAGTGAAGAACATTTTGTGATGCCTTGAAGACTCCAACAACGGCGTCCCGGAGGACGACAACGACGGCGCGGCACACCACCTTCACTGCCGCCAGAAATAGTGTTTTTGGGGGTTTAATACGGTATCTCGAATTCTCGACCATATGAATATAAATTCGCAGTGTGATTGAATGAAATATATGGTTTGAACGAACTTGCGTTTTTCTCTCTTAATGTACATACTTATCAAATGATTTTCTTTTGAAAAAAAACGTCAATGGTTTTCAAATATAGAACACTCATCGCAAACGTTCTAGTTAGAACACCCGGATGCAAACCGATAGCTTCCCCGGGAAGCCAAGGGAAAATGTGCCGAGCAGGATTTCTGCACCCCTACAATGCAAACGGTAGTTTTGCATGACTCGTGTGCAACCACGTACAAACAATTGGGTAAGATTTGCATATCTGCCATTTTGGGTATGTTACCATTTGTCAAACTGGAAAGATTGACATTTGTTTATCTAGTAACATTGCCATTTGTCAACCTTGTAACACCGTGATCTGTCAAAAATATGCAGCTAAAAATCACTATCACTATCTAATTTTTGCAACTAAAATCACTAGCACTGTTCCTATGGACACCAATACAAAGTGGCATTGTACTTTTTTTTCATCCAAATAGAAAAATAATATACGTGCCGCCACGCGACCCGTGTGACGTGCGAGCATGCGTGAGTTGATGGGACGCATATGCAAATGTACCATTCATTACATACAACAAGTCATCAACACACAACAACACCGAGGATACATGTTGGATTATAGATTATTTCCAACAAAACATTCTAGTAAAGTAAAGTTTTTCTCACACAACAAATAACAAAGCGATGAAATGAACTTCAGCTCAACCAAGCCTCGGCGTTGGAAACGCTTGCTTTGAACCATAACTAATTCTCTGGGAAGGGCCAGCTATTGTCAATCTCGAGACCAATGCAGGACTGATCATCTAGGCTGAAGCGGCCTATATCAGGGTGCATATTGTGATAGCCAAGGTAGGGAACCATAGCAATGTCCAAGGTATAGATATAGTTGCTTCTCATAAACGGTAGTAACGTTGTGTCAACAGCAGCTGGATCGCCTTTCACCATCATTGGCTAGTTTTGTCCAAGGAAGAGCGAGTTTCCTCCAAGACATTCAATACAAAACCATTCAGAAGGTGATGGCGCTAGTACACTAGTATCCACCCCGAATAACCTGCAACGGATGTTGGAATAGGTCCGGATAGTGCGACCATGGGAGACAACACCTGCTTTGTTAGTAACATCAGCAGTGCCCTGTATACATACAAGAAGAGGTGATCCATCGGAATAAGTTGCCAAGCGCCACTGAGTACATGGGTCATGCTCATGATCATTACCATTGTCATCTCCCCCTTGGTTATAATTTTTTTCAAGTATAGGTGGTGGAATGTTCACCGGACCTATGAAACACAAGAAGGTTAATTAGTACAGTGATAGTAACTAGCATGCATATGGATGAAATAATTCTAATTACGATGGAAGACAAACGTACCGAAACAATAAGGATCCCATGCAAAAATAGTGCCACGAGTGGTGGAAGCCAACACAAGATGCTCGTATTGAATTGCATCACAATACTCATTCGTGTACATAAATTGATTTTTGAGCAATACCCATCCATCCGTGGAAGTAGAGACGGCAACAATCTTGTCGAAGATGGCAACAACGTCATAGTTCTTGTATTCCCAAGAGCGGTTGGGAACTCGAGAAATTACTATCTTCCGTAGACGACAGTCATGATGATTGTATCTGAACGTACGTAGACTATCTGTGTGCTGAACCTCACGGCAGTCTGATATTTTTGGAAGTGAAACCTGGTGACGAGTGTACACATTCACAAGTTCCCACTCGCAGTTGTTCCCAATATAAACAACCCAATATCCATTTGTGCCTGCCCAGGCCTTGCCCTTAAGCGATGGCATCTTAACATCACACGTATCATTATCAAGCGACATCAACTTGCAGAAGGCAAGGCTTCCGTCGTCCTCGCGACGGCGAGCAGGGTCATGGCGAAGAAGATAGGGGAGATCAAACCGCTCCTGAACCCTTGGGTTCTTTGTAATGATCCTATTTGTTGAGTCGAGAATGGTCTTGTACGAACCTTCCATGCTAGCCGAGGTGATGACGTCGCACCGATCAATGAATTCCTCCACCACGTCATCTTTTAGATCAGGGCAAGAATAACGGGGTCATTTCCGGCCTGTTCCCTCCATGGAGAAGACGATCGATCGAACAATGGCAGAAGGAAGGGTGAAGGCAAATGGAGGGAGGAAGAGTGTGCGACAACAGTTCCAAATCGAGAGGGAAAGGTGAAGAGGCGATGGACGGTTGCCACGGTACAAGAAGAGGCTAGTGGGGAGCGAACGGTTGCCACAGAGGTCACACACTGACGACAAGGCCGAGTGAACCGCATGTCGTATATTGCACACACCTTGATCTGGCTGACCGTTTCTTTTGTGTTGCCTAATGACAAACAATTCATCCGAGTGAACCGTATGTTGTATATCGCACACACCTTCATCTGGCTGCCCGTTTCTTCTGTGTTGCCTAATCACAAACAGTTCATCCTAGTGAACCATATGTTGTGTATCGCACACGCCTTCATCTGGCTGCCCGTTTCTTTTGTTCCTCCTCAGCGCAAACAGTTAGTTGAACTTAACCGTATGCCCTTCATCGCACACGCAACTAAATTCTGAACCGTGTTTAATGGATCCGTCTTTGCAAACGTTTTACATATTTTTGACGGTTTTCATGCACCACCGTTTGCGATGATTGCATTGCACATAGTTTCTTGAAGGGTCTCTGATCGTAGCGTCGCGTTAGCAGCAACCTGTAGTAGTGTATGACTAGTTTGAACGGGGGGCAAGGACAGGGAATTTTGCTTCCCACCGACCACCCACTTGGTAGTCACGGTCGAAGACTTAACCGATCTACTAGATTATTCTTCTGAAGACATTGATGGGATGGACCACAACGTCGAAGCCAATCTAAGTGCAAACCCGCCTGTAACCAGACAATGGTCAGCTATTTCTACATACAATGTATACATGGTGGATACACCCAACGAGAAGGAGGACGATGGCGACAAAAAACTAGAGCAGGATAAGCCCATCGATGAACCTCCTAAACGTCAACGTCAGAAACGTCGATCTCGATCCCGTAAAGGGAAGGAGAGTAACACCATCGTCGGAGACGATGACGATCCGGAGCAAGCCGATGACCTCGTGGAGCCAGCGGTGGAACATGACGAACGGGAAGATGGCGAACACAGTCCCAAACCGCTGATCGATCACATCGATGTCGAAGATAGCAATTGTCAACCTATCTCCGAAGAGGACATCAGCCTGGGAGACGAAGAATTCATCATCCCAGAGGAACCCCTCGAACAAAAACGCTTTCAACAACAACTCATTGCTACAGCAAGGAGCTTGAAAAATAGCAGCAGCGGTTTAGAGCCGAACAGGATACGCTCAATGACAGATGGAACGAAGTGCTAGACGCTGAAGAAAGATACGGCCGTGAGCGCCAGACAAAGCGCTATCCCAAGCGCAGCCCCAATTCAATGACGAGGCTATTGCGCCCATATCGCCGAGGTACGACAATGCCAATCAACTGGTCTGACGACCTCGTCAACGGGATAAAGCGGCCAGCAACGCCATACAGCAGCCCGCACCTCCCCATCGTAAAGGAAAAAATACAACGGCATAGGGCCATATGTACGGTCTATGTCAGGACCTGAATAAAAAAGCTGGTCAGGCCAGATCAATCTACGGATCAAGGGAACGTGCTCCCACACGGGACGGCGGCTATCAAGCCAAACACATCGGGCACAATCAAGTTCGGAACCAACACCGAACACACACAGCACCCGAATTACACCACGATATCGCAAAATACAAGGGTGCCGCACACCCTCTGTGCTTCACCGATAAGGTGATGGACCACGAATTTCCAGAAGGGTTTAAACCCATAAACATCGAGGCGTATGATGGAACGACAGACCCCGCTGTATGGATAGAAGACTTTATTCTTCACATCCACATGGCTCGCGGAGATGACCTCCACGCCATCAAATACTTACCTCTCAAGCTGAAAGGACCAGCTCGGCACTGGTTGAACAGCATCCGAGAGAACTCCATCGGAAGCTGGGAAGAGCTTGAGGATGCTTTTCAGGCTAACATTCAGGGGACTTATGTCCGGCCCCCGGATGCTGATGATCTAAGTCACATAATCCAGCAACCCGGGGAGTCAGCCCGCAAGCTTTGGAATCGGTTCTTAACTAAAAAGAACCAAATTGTTGACTGTCCAAATGCCGAGGCCTTAGCGGCATTCAAACACAGTGTCCGAGACGAGTGGCTGGCCAGACACCTCGGCCAAGAGAAGCCAAGGACAATGGCAGCTCTTACTACACTCATGACCCGCTTTTGTGCGGGCGAAGACAGCTGGCTAGCTCAAAGCAGCAACAACACGAGCAACCCTAACACTTCCAAAGTCAGGGACGGCAATGGCAAGCCATGATGCAATAAGAACAAGCGTCGAACCAATACCGGAAGCACAGATGACTCAGCACTAAACGCCGGATTCAGTGGCTCCAAGCCCGGTCAACAGAAGAAGCCATTCAAAGGCAACAGAGACAATCCATCTAGCTTGGACAAAATACTAGAAAGGCCTTGCCAGATTCATGGCACCCCTGATAAACCTGCAAATCACACCAACCGAAACTGTTGGGTCTTCAAGCAGGGAAAGCAATAAAGATGGGTGCCTAGTAAGGGGGTGGTGATGGCTTCTCGCCCCTCGTTGGTTACCCCAAGTGGAAGGTTTGAGATGTAGCGTAGCAGCAAGCTTCCCTTGGCAAAGGTACCAAGGATCGAATCCCATGAGACTCCCAGGGTCGACAAGAAGGTGTCAACGGCGCCAGAAACTTAGCGGTTGACAGGACCTGCACACAGATACAAATAACTTTGCTCCCAACGAGTACATAGAGGTTGTCAATACCTCCGGCCTTGTCGTTTACAAAGGATCAAACACAAGAGATAATAATGATAGGTATGACTGCAACTAGGAAATAAAGACAGGAAGTAAATAGCGGGTGTGATCAGTGGTGGTAATATGGACCGGGGTCCCATGATGATCACTAGTGATGTCTCTCTCCCAAAAGACGATAAAACAGCAAAGCGAGGTAAACAAATTACAGCTGGGCAATTGATAGGATTATGTGCGCAAACCAATGCTAACTATGCTGTAAAGAAAGGTAGAGGCTCAAAAGCATGGGCGGTACGCCAAGGCAAGTAGACCGAAATCCATCTGCATCTACTACTAATCATCCACCTTGAGATATCTATCCAGAACATCTCGCTGGTATTAAGTTGCGAATCCCACCCAAAGTGTAGACTCAAAACAACAGACAACTGCATTAAAAGAACTTTGCGTAAAGTAAACAATCCTTGCACCCGCAAGTACAAGCACCGTTGTTTTCCCCCTTGTGGCGACAGCACATCCCCTAGACTCATGTTTCTGTCACTCAAGCTAGTCATTAGGGGGCATGAACCCACAATCAAGCATAATGTTCCCTCTTGAAGTTACTACCTACTACTTGGCCAAAGCAATAAACAGCAACGGAGAACATGCAAGAATTACTCAAGAACATAAATATAAAAGAGGTGAATCAAATATATTACTCACACACAATGAGGAAGGATATAATGAGGCTTATGATGACAGAGCGTATCGTGCCAAGGATTTGGATGCACCGGCGAAGTATGCGCCAACTCTCGAGGTGAGAAAGGGCAGTGCACGGTACCGAAGAGGCTAGAAAAATATGGCTAGGTGGAAGTGTCAACTTTCGAATACTCACATTAGTCCGAAGAACTCATGCACTTATTATTGGTAACTCTCAATCTAATTAGGAGGTTCACAAAGAGACAAGTACCCTGAGGAGGAGTGTATGGGGGTTTGGTTATCCTTGCGCATCCTCGGCTCATGGTACGTGAGTGTACTCTAATATTCGATCCCTCCAAAGATTAGTGATCCATTTAGTAGCTAAAGTTCTCAACTATTTGTAGGTTTTCGAAAATAAACACGGATTGCCCAAAATACGACATCTATCACTAATAGGCTAAAGCTCTTGACACCAAAAGTTCAGACATTACTCATGGCAATACCTCAAAACTATTGCAAGTTACTACTAAAAGTAAATAGCAACCTCAATTACCTACTTTAAGTTAAGACACACAACTCAGTGCAACAGGCAAACTCTATTAACAAGATAAACATGAAAACTCAAGAGAGTTCAGCAACCAACTAAACAAAAGCTCTTTAAAAAGAAAAGCATGAAAACTAAGAGCTAAACATGACAGCAGCTATGGAAAGACAAAGAACATACACAGCAAAGATAAGCATGAAAATCCTATGTTGTGTTCTAGGTTGAAGTGGAGCGTGTTTCTCTCCCACACAAAGAAAGCTGGGTTCTAACTTGTTATGAACAGCAAGCAAAGCTAAAGAAAACTAAAAAGGAAACTAAGAGCAAGACGCTCCAAGCATAGCACATAACACATGAAGTGATAATTATAGTGGAACGAAAGACGAACTGATAATTGTTGATGGAGAAGGGGATGCATGGGGGCATCCCCAAGCTTAGACGCTTGAGTCTTCTTGAATATTTCTTGGGGGTGCATGGGAGCATCCCCTAGCTTGAGCGTTTGACCCTCCTGAATCTTCTTTTATCGTCTTCCCTCGCACACTTGAAAAATTCCTTCATACATAACTCATCATAATCTGATTAGCGAGGTTAGTACCCATAATAAAATAATTTTTCCCTACTGGAAATAAAGATAATCTTGAAGAGCTACTGTTTCTCAAGATTGCCAAAAGGTTTTTGCAAAGAAAAAGCAAGCTCAAGGTTTGCAAAACGAAGAAAAGGCAAAACATGACAGAATCTGTGAAAAACAGACCAGCAGGTAGTAAATAATTTTTTCGGGGCACTTCTGCAACTCAAATCAAAAAACTCAGAACAGATGCCCGAAAGCCAATTGTATAGGGCACGCTGTCAAAATAATTCAGATCAAAAAGATGATCTGGTGATTTTATTAGAATTTTTCTGTCCATGGACAGAATCTGTTTTCTGGACTGCACGTCACAACTTTTGAACTTTCTTGCAAACGGAGGCTAAACTTGGCACAAAGCTGAAAAGAAAAGATACAATGATGATGCTACTGCAGTAACAAACATCAAGACACAACAAAAGCAAAATAAAACCTAATTCGTTGTGGGCTACCTCCCAAAAGTGCTTTCTTTTATGCCTTTAAGCTAGGCATGATGCAAAAAGATCAAGTTGTATTAATTGAACCATCATCAAGATCATCAAAAATCTCTTCAATAGTACAACTAGTCTTAAGAGGACTTTCAAATAAAGGCCTAGTAAAGATACTTCTAGGGAGAAAACCAAAAGGTGGAAAGTCAATGGAAGATTCATTTATAAATTTATCAAAGAGAGGTATTTCTTCCAAAGTTTTCACAGTTTCAACCCCTTTGCCAATAGATGGATTACTTTTGGAACGAGGAGCCTTTGGAACGTAAACGAACTTAGGTTCCTTCTTTGCCGGAGTTTCTACCTTTTTGGCTTTGATTGAGGAGAAAGTAGTTCCTAAAGTGTCAAAGATTTCCTCAATCTTATCTATCCTAGAAGAATCCAAGTCATGGGATTTGATGGTCTCCAAAGTTTTGAGAATTTTATGCATGGAGCTATCAAGCCTATTCAAATTCCCTTGGATCTTACGGTCCAACTCATTTATTTTATTAATGCTTGGCATCTCTAGCTCTATCTTTTCAAGTTTTTTCATAATGTGAGCTAGGGTAATGTCCTCTTGAATGCTAACAACAGGGGGATTTCCAACAAGATTTTCAATAATACTAAGAGATTCCCAAACTGGGGCTTCTAGGAAATTTCCATTGATAGCAGAATCTAGAATAAACCTATTCCAAGAAGTAATTCCAACATAAAAATTTCTAAGAAGGATAGTAGTAGATTGCTTCTTGGTGGCTCTTTTTTGAGAATCATTAATTCTATACCAAGCATCCTTTAGACTTTCACCACCTCTTTGTTTAAAGGTGAGCACTTCTGCCTCACCAAAGGCAAAAGGACCAGACATAATGCCAACTGAAAGCAAGATAACTATTTGTGTGATTTTTGATAAAGGACACTAAAGCAAAAGCTGAAAAGTAAACTAACAAGACTAAAAAGCAAAGATAAAAGATAGCGTGCAACTCCCCTATCTTGAAGAATGGAGTCCCCGGCGATGGCGCCAAAAACTTCGCTTGATGGCTTCTCGCCCCTCGTTGGTTACCCCAAGTGGAAGGATTGAGATGTAGCGTAGCAGCAAGTTTCCCTTGGCAAAGGTACCAAGGATCGAATCCCGTGAGACTCCGAGGGTCGACAAGAAGGTGTCAATGGCGCCAGAAACTTAGCGGTTGGCAGGACCTGCACACAGATACAAATAACTTTGCTCCCAACGAGTACAGAGAGGTTGTCAATCCCTCCGGCCTTGTCGTTTACAAAGGATCAAACACAAGAGATAATAATGATATGTATGACTGCAACTAGAAAATAAAGACAGGAAGTAAATAGCGGGTGTGATCAGTGGTGGTAATATGGACCGGGGTCCCAAGATGTTCACTAGTGATGTCTCTCTCCCAAAAGACGATAAAACAGCAAAGCGAGGTAAACAAATTACAGCTGGGCAATTGACAGGATTATGTGCGCAAACCAATGCTAACTATGCTGTAAAGAAAGGTAGAGGCTCAAAAGCATGGGCGGTACGCCAAGGCAAGTAGACCGAAATCCATCTGCATCTACTACTAATCATCCACCTTGAGATATCTATCCAGAACATCTCGTTGGTATTAAGTTGCGAATCCCACCCAAAGTGTAGACTCAAAACAACAGACAACTGCATTAAAAGAACTTTGCGTAAAGCAAACAATCCTTGCACCCGCAAGTACAAGCACCGTTGTTTTCCCCCTTGTGGCAACATCACATCCCCTAGACTCATGTTTCTGTCACTCAAGCTAGTCATCAGGGGGCATGAACCCACAATCAAGCATAACGTTCCCTCTTGAAGTTACTACCTACTACTTGGCCAAAGCAATAAACAACAACGGAGAACATGCAAGAATTACTCAAGAACATAAATATAAAAGAGGTGAATCAAATATATTACTCACACACAATCTGAACATAATCTCATAATCCATCGGATCCCAGCAAACTCAGCAGAGCAACAGCATAAAGATTACATATGTGCCTCGATCATGTAGGGCAGCTCACGAGGTCTAAACAATGAAGAACAAAGAGGGGAGGAGAACATCACATAGCTACTGATCATGGACCCATGGTCCAAGGTGGACTACTCACGACTCATCCGGGAAGCGTCCATGGTGGTGGAGAAGCTCCCGATGGTGGTTCTCCCCTCCGGCAGGGTGCCGGGAAGAGTTCTCCTGATGCTCCCGATCTTGGAAGCGCTGCGGCGGCGGAACAGAGGTGAGATCGCGAAAAAGGGTTCCGTCCTCGAGGGTTTCGGGACGCGAGGAATATATATGCGATGGGGGGTCACCAGAGGCGGAGAGGGGGCCCCAGGCGCCCCCCTGGCACGGCCAGGGGTGGGGCCGCGCCAGGTGGCCGCCTGGGACACCCCTGGCACCCCTCTGGCCCTGCTTTGGTTTTTCTCGAAGCTTCTTGTACGCTGATTTTTCCTGTATTTTTCCCGGAATTTTTGGAGCACTTTTAATATGGGGGAAACCTGAAATAGAACAACAGCAAAAAACAGGAACTGGCACTGTGGTGCACTGAGTTAATAGGTTAGTCCAAATATGATCAAAAGTGTATGGAAGTGCATAAATATCATAGCAATATCACACAAAAGAGGCATGGAGCAAGCAGAAATTATAGATACGTTTTGGACGTATTAGGTGGGTGTGACACTATTTATTTTCATGCAAGGGCCAAAGGGCCAAACACATTCATTAAAATTCCAAATGGATGATGTAGTCGTTTACACGTTCCCGAAGGGAAGATACGACTTACATCCAAACACAACAAAAGCAAACACTAGGTGGCTTCATATGAACCATACTAGTACTCGACTTCGCATAGGGGTTACACGACCTATCCTACCATAGAGGTCACAAGCTGGCATATCCGAATTGCGAATAATGCCTAAGTGGCAGAATGCTCGGTCGCGTATTCTGGTTCTTCCGGGTCTTCCTCCTTTTCTTCATCTGTCTGGGCTCCCCTATCACTTGAGGGTGTGGGGGAGTGGAGGAGTTGGACACGGCGTTGTTTTGCCGGTGGTGCAGGGAAAAGCTTGCGAAATTCCCTCGCCGTCATATGGCGTCGCTGGGGTGGTTCTTCATCCTTGGAAAATACATCTCATGAGGGCCTTCCGCCTCTATACGCGATAGCGGGTTGCCCAGGAGGCACACCTTCCTTCTTGATCCTATCCGTCTTTTCTTGTGCTCGTCGAAGAAGTGCCTTAGTCTTGTGGAGTTCTTCTCGGAGCTTCATCGATTCCGAGGCCAACTCTTGTGCCAAGCTATCGGCACAAAGGCTGAAGTAGGTCTGGAATCGAAGTGGAAGTCCTTCCTTCAGTGGAGGGGCTCGTGCGCTGCTCTCATCTTCACCTTCCTTCCGGTAAGGCAAGAAGCGGGTTGTCATCTTGGCTGCCATCTCCGGAAGAAGTTCTCGGAGGCGGGTTAGTGCCTTGAGTGCAGCTGCCTCGACAGCGAGGAGTAGTGTTGACATCTGGGGTCCCTTGAAGAACCAACTTGTGGGAGGATCGTTTGCCTTCACGGTTACTTCCACATGGTACTCCACCTAGGTGTCGCTAACCCAATGATCATGGTAGGTGAGGATGGGTTCTCGGTGAAACTGGCACTCCTGGAGGCAATCTTCGAGAAGCAAGGGGAACCAAGTGGTCAGGAGCTCTTCAGGTACAATGGCCATCTACAAAGGTTAAATGGGAGAGGTTAATAAGCTGATGATATCTCAGGTTTGGCAAGGTTTAGAAAATAAGAGAGGTTCAGAGGGTTTATGAAAAGGGTCTCATCCTAACTAACGCCCATGCTAACTAAGGCTTCCTACAGTCAGGATGGCTCTGATACCAGCTCTGTGGGGACCCCGACTTATGAGTCGAGATCACCAAATGCACGTGTACAGTGATCCCAGAGATCAATGTTCACTAAACACACAGAAGACGAATAACAAGAGTCTTACATCCATACATACCGTCTTACACAAATTATGACCATTATGGCCAAGTCTTACATAGATAAAGCCTCACGGCTGAATAGCAATTAAACTCAAATAGCGGAAGTCTTCGTAGATAAGTAGAACCCATGCCATCTGCATTAACCCTACAGGCATTCTGAGTGGGAAAGCGTCCTAGTTTGCATGTTCGTCTCCATAGAATACTTCTTCAAATTCCTGCTCCTCCATGCATGGCCAATTGAATAACCAGTGGCAAGCCAATGAGTACTTTTAATGTACTCGCAAGCAACCTATGGTTTGGTTCAAGGTAACAATGCAAGTTGTACAACAAATAAGCAACCTAGCTACAAGCTAGATAAGATATTCTACCATTTGCGAGACATGCATCAATGTACTTGGGTAACCTCGAGGACAGGTTACGGATATCAACATAACTAGAGTTCAAATCATTACTGGCTCTTTCAACATGTCAAGTCAGCACCTTGACTCAATACATACACACATATATTCACCAAGATTGTAAAATTTTGGACATAGTTTAAGTAGCACCTCCCAACTGTCCATGACCGTGGACACGGCTATTCGAATAGTTTTACACTCTGCAGAGGTTGCGCACTTTACCCACAAGATCCGGGAAGCTTTCGTGTCATCCACGATCCCGGAGTACCTCAAGTACTCGGGGGAAGCACCCGATCATTGCATTTCCCTAGACGACATTAACATAGGGTCCACTCATTGGTCCACAGCCCTCGTGTACAAATAAAAGATCCTCGGACTTTGCCCTTTTTACATTGTCACGCATACACGAAGGGACCAACGGTGTGTCCGGTGCCCTTTAAAAACAGTCCTGGCCGCCTATCCAAGCACGACCCCGTCCCGGGAGTGACCTCAAGTCTCCCCCCGTCACAAGTAATGTGGGCACCATGCTAGTATCAGCCTAAGTAATCGATAATGCCCCGTCCCATAAAGGGGTAGAGTGGTTGGACATGTTTGGTTGGGACGGTAATCACACATAAATCTAATCCATCATTTTACCCACACACGAAAAACTCTCTTTGGCACATCACTTCTTCCTCAAGTGGTGGCCTTAATTCAATATCACCCTCGGGCATTAGGGGCACCCGATGGGGTTTTCGAAAGAATTCAACCACGAAGAGTTCATGGTACACATGCAACATTATGCATCAACAACTAATCTTTTGACATTGCATATATGCACAAGGTAGAGTTATGAGTAGGGGTATGCACCATGTGGTGGTTCCCAACAAGTTCACCACTGTCATATTTCATCATCATGCAATCGGAAAAAGGGTACCGATGAACAAGAGGGGTGTCATGGTCAAAGGGCTGCTTTCCTGGATTGGCTTGGTCTTCAAAGTCTTCAAATCCTTCTCCTTCTCCTTCTTCAGCAACTTCGTCAAATACGGTATCTAATCGTCGCAAGAAAATACAGAGAAATAAGACAATAATAAAAACAGAAAATCTTCGTGCTCAGAAAAATGTCAACTTTTTTTATAAAATACTAGAAGGAAAACTAAGAGGGCAAAAATTCTTAGTTTTCGATTTGGAGTGACAGAATAGGGTGAATGGATTTTTGAACAGAGGTTTTATTATTCAAATTTGAGTTTTAATTTGAACAGTACATAAAAAGTTTAGGAACATGTGTGAAAGTGACATCATTAAATATGTTGGAATATTACAAGATTTTAGGAGTTGGAATAAATTAATTTGGATAATTATTTTATCCTGTAGATTTATTTGAAAAATCTACAGAAAAGAAAAAGAAAAAGGTCACTGTGCAACTGGAACAGAACAGCCTCAGTGCACAGGCCCAGAGAGGCTTCGGCCCGGCGAGCCGAGCGGTGTGCGTGTGCCAGGTTCAAACCTGACGGGTGGGGCCCAGCGGCCAGTGGGAGAGACGGGAGGAGAGAGGGACGGGAGGCTGACTGGCGGGGCCCGCCTGTCATCCCTAACCCCCGTCCATATGGCCGGCGAGCTCACCGGCGGCGATGCATGGCATGGCGGGGCAAGCGGAGGGCAGGGACGGACTCAGTGTGGAGTCGTCGTTCGGGTGGTGGTGGAGGCGGTCGCCGGAGCGGTCGGGTTCGCCGGCGACGAGGATGCACGATGGAGGGGCTTCGGGCGGTGGCTGTTTCGGCCGTTTTCGACTACAACGGAGAGGGGAAAGGGTCAGTGAGGCCTGGTGGTTCTAGATCGAGGCTCTGGGACAGCGGGGACGGCTCGTACCGAGCGGACGACGGCAAGCCGCCGCGGCGGAGCTCGAGCTTGATCTCGAGCTCGAGAGCTTCTGGGAGATAGCTGGGAGTGTAGGGGGGTGTTTGAGCGAGTCCAGAGGTGAGTGATGGAGAGGAGAGGGCTCGAGGACGCCTTTTATAGGCGGGCGACGGTCCATCGAGGAGGTGTGCGCCGGCGAGCTTGTCGCGGTCGCTATGGGCCACGGGGGCTCGTCGAGGCGTGTCTGGGGTGCTCGTGGGCGTAGTCTAGGGCGGTGGGGGGAGGAAGAGAGAGACCGGAGGGCGCCAGAGGGCCGCGCATGTGAGCGCGCTCACTGGTGCGCTCGGGCGATCGCCGCGCGTGCGAGCTGGGGTGAGAGGAGGGAGAAGGAGGTGGGGGACATGGTCGTGGCGTGTCGCGGACGTCGAGGCGTCTCGGCTCGCGCGAGGGGGAGGCTCGAGGTGGTCGGGGGCACCTGGTCAGGAGCTGCTACAGTGCCAGAGCGCACTGTAGCGTGCTCCAGAGCACACATATGGCCGGCATGGCATTCTTTATGCCCTGTGGTCGTGGCCACCAGTGTCTAGAAGATTTGGGAGGCATTAAACAATCAGGAATTTGCATTGGATGCTCTGGAGTGCTTCTAGAAGGAGAGAGGGTTGCGAGAGAAGGGTGAAAGGGGATGTCCAGAGATGAAAAATGGGGTTTTACCTCCCTCAATCATTGAGCTGCGATGCATCCATTGCTGCTGGAGGTAGAAGAGGTCTTGGGGGTGCTGTGGTAAGAACTTGAGGCAAGGGGAAATAGTGGAAGGGGTCAAAACAAAGGTTTTGGTAAAATAGCAGAAGGTGTTTGATGGTGTTTTGGGCAAGCAAATGGGTTTCATTTGGCATGATACTCCACAGGATGAAATGGCACATATAGTTAGGCCCTTTCACCAAATTAGAGCTCATTTGGGCAAAGTTGCCAATGCAACTTTTGTAAACCCTAGAAATCAACAGAAATGGAATTTCAAAGATTTAGTCAAGCAAATCATGCCTTCTTGATGCACCACTTGGTGTAGTGTCATCATTTGGGGTTGTGGGCATCTCCACCAAATTTGGGGTCACAAGTAAAAAGTTGGTAATGTAAAGTTGTTCAAATTTGAATCTGAACAGAAATGATTTTGGGGCACTTTGATCAAATTACCCTTTTCCAAAACTTGTTCTATTTGTTCTACATGCATAATTAGACCATTGTAGCATGTGCGCCAAGTTTGAGAGCTTTTGGACAAGTTTGGCAATGTAAAGTTGCTCAAACTTTAAAATGGACAGAAATGGTATTGAGGGGATTTGATGATGTTTTCTTGCTCCCCAAGGCATGAGGCTTGACAAGATCATCAAATATGTCATATTTGACATGATAGAATTTCCCTGGAATTTTTAGATAATATTTCTTTTGTAAATATTTCAATAGCTTGAAATATCCAGAAAGGGTTTCTGAGGGGTTTTCCCAATATTTTGAACATGACCATATGTTGAAACTCTTATATATCGACAATATATGTCCTAAGAGTCTCTCTGAATTTTGACAAATATTTTTAAACAGTTAAATATTTTTTACCTATTAAAGAACATTTTTGGCCTAAAGAAAAAGCCTTTAAATAAAATAGGAAAATAACTTTTAAAATTATACTTTTGTGGTTTTTGGGAGTCCTATACCTAATAGGATTCAAACATACCTTTTCAAAGATTTTTATCACCCTAAATCAAGTACTTGCAATGCAATTCTCAATTCAGGGGTTTTTGGAAAACTAATTTTTGAAAATACCCTTTGGCCAAAATATTTTTATAAGAATATACTATACTATTCTATACACATGGTATGATCATTGGGCAGAAGTTTGGGGTAAGGAGATGAAGCATAGAAGGTGAGGCTATGTTGACTTTTAAAGAGCACTTGAAATGAGAGAGAGAAAAATTCAATTCCAAATAAAAGCCAAATGATGCAAAAAGTTTTTTGTTGGTCCAAATTTTCATGCCTTAATAATGCAATAACCATGTTACAAAATGCAGGGTGTGACATTTAATCCTAGGCTGGACTAGGAAACTATGTTCGGACGTTCAGTCCAAACTGTCCGAAAGGTTTAGTTTCTTCCTCGTCGTTGCCTTGCCCGCGTTAGCGGGGCCGCTCTCTTCCTCCCCCTTGCCTTGACAAGGGAATCATCTTCTTCTTCCTCCTCCTCCTCCTCCTCCTCTTCTTTATCGTGGGAGGGGTGGGAGTCTGTTTCCCCGGACACTGTGTCCGCGGGACCCTTAGGGCGGAGGTTGATCTTGACCTCCTTGCCCTTCTTCTTGGCCTTCTTCTCCGGCGCCTTGTACGGCGCCGAAACCAACATTGCCGTCAGTTGGGGCGTCTCTGGGTCTTCGAGCAGAGGAGCTGGTGATGGCTTCTCGCCCCTCGTTGGTTACCCCAAGTGGAAGGTTTGAGATGCAGTGTAGCGGTAGTTTTCCCTTGGCAAAGATACCAAGGATCGAATCCCCTGAGACTCCAAGGGTCAACAAGAAGGTGTCAACTGCTAGCGGCGCAACTTAGCGATTGACAGGACCTGCACACAAATACAAATAACTTTGCTCCCAACGAGTACAGAGAGGTTGTCAATCCCTCCGGCCTTGTCGTTTACAAAGGATCAAACGCAAGAGATAATAGTGATAGGTATGACTGCAACTAGTAAGTAAGAACAGGAAGTAAATAGCGGATGTGATCAATGATGGTAATATGGACCGGGGTCCCATGATGTTCACTAGTGATGTCTCTCTCCCAAAAGACGATAAAACAGCTAAGCGAGGTAAACGAATTATAGCTGGGCAATTGACAGGATTATGTGCGCAAACCAATGCTAACTATGCTGCAAGAAAGGTAGAGGCTCAAAAGCATGGGCGGTACGCCAAGGCAAGTAGACCGAAATCCATCTGCATCTACTACTAATCATCCACCTTGAGATATCTATCCAGAACATCTCGCTGGTATTAAGTTGCGAGTCCCACCCATAGTGTAAACTCAAAGCAATAGACAACTGCATTAAAAGAACTTTGCGTAAAGTAAACAATCCTTGCACCGGCAAGTACAAGCACCGTTGTTTTCCCCCTTGTGGCAACAGCACATCCCCTAGACTCATGTTTCTGTCACTCAAGCTAGTCATCGAGGGGCATGAACCCACAATCAAGCATAACGTTCCCTCTTGGAGTTACTACCTACTACTTGGCCAAAGCAATAAACGGCAACGGAGAACATGCAAGAATTACTCAAGAACATAAATATAAAAGAGGTAAATCAAATATATTACTCACACACAATCTGAACATAATCTCATAATCCATCGGATCCCAGCAAACTCATCATAGCAACAACATAAGGATTACATATGTGCCTCGATCATGTAGGGCAGCTCACGAGGTCTAATCGGTGAAGAACAAAGAGGGGATGAGAACATCACATAGCTACTGGTCATGGACCCATGGTCCAAGGGAGACTACTCACAACTCATCCGGGAGGCGTCCATGGTGGTGGAGAAGCCCCCGGTGGTGATCCTCCCCTCCGGCAGGGTGCCGGGAAGAGTTCTCCTGGTGCTCCCGATCTTGGAAGCGCGGCGGCGGCGGAACAGAGATGAGATCGCGAAAAAGGGTTCCGTCCTCGAGGGTTTCGGGATGCGGTGTAAATATATGCCAAAGGGGGGCGTCAGAAGAGGCCAGGGGGGCCCAGGCGCCCTGGCGGCGCGGCCAGGAGGGGGGGCCGCCCCCTCTGGTCGCCCGGAGCCCTGGTGGCCCCCCTCTGGCCCTACTTTGGCCGCATGGAAGCTTCCGGAACGCTGATTTTTATATATTTTTCCCGGAATTTTTCTGGCAATTTACGTAATGGGAAAACCTGAAATACTAAAACAGCAGAAAACAGAAACTGGCACTGGGGTGCACTGAGTTAATAGGTTAGTCCAAATTTGATCAAAAGTGTATGGAAGTGCATAAATATCATAGCAATATCACACAAAAGAGGTATGGAGCAAGCATAAATTATAGATACGTTTTGGACTTATCAACATCCCCAAGCTTAATTCCTGCTCGTCCTCGAGTAGGTAAATGATAACAAGCATAATTTCTGTGGTGACATGCTATTAACCATATAAGATTTTTTCACAGTCACATGACAAATGCTTACTGAGACAATGAATCTGTAGTAATTAAGTTGCCTCATGAGAATATCACAAAGAACTGAAAGTTTTACAATATGATACTGAAACACTCAATAGATTTGTAGTGAGCATGGTGTGCAAACATGACAAAGTGATACCTCGCTTGCCCCCTTTAGTGAAGCAAAACATAAATGCAGGGGCACCTCCAAAGTTTAAGTGACGACTAGATACAATAACTCCAGAATAAACGATATCATAGTAATGCAGAAGACAATGGTACTTTGGGACAATGCACATTACACTCAGAATGACAATCATACTCTCAATAGTTAGTGCTTTAAAGAAAGAAGGTGGAGACTCTCGAACCGTGGCTTTTGATGGCAAGGTTGAAAACCCGTGGTCGGAAACAAAAACTAAACATGTACCAGAGCTCTTGGTTTTTAAAAACACAGGTAAAAATTATTTTTTTGGAGATGCATATTTCGTCAACGAATGCTAGCAGATAACTCAATTACTTCTCGAGCTGGACAAGTTTCGAGGAACGGCTCCCGCACGAGGACGATCACATCCTCTTAATCTCCTTTGTTTATCACTGCCAAAGTTTTCTGATTTCTCATGAACAAAGCGTGAAGGAGGGTTCGTTTGTTGTATATTTTTTAATGAGCCGGGCGCACTCTTTGCCAGTTCCTTCTCGTATTAGGGGGTTTGCACATTAGACATGCAATCCCGGGGTGAAGCTTGTCCAACTTAAAAAGATCATGAATTAACTACTACTTCCTCATGAGCTAAAACAGAGGCACAAAAGAGAAATGCTTTTTTTTGAATAATTTCGAGATGGTACACGAAAGTCTTCGTTAGGAATGGCAGGTAAATACCATGTATAGGAAGGTATGGTGGACTCATATGGCATAACTGGTTTAAAGGATTTTGGATGCACAAGCAGTCAGTCCGCTTAGTACAGGCGAAGGTTAGCAAAAGACTGGGAGCGACCAACTAAGAGAGCAATGACGGTCATAATCATGCAGAGCGATAAAGCAACATTGAATCGGGCATGGAAGTTATATCGCTACTCAGAAATTAAAGATCATCAAGGCTTGATAGACTTTCTTTACAGTCTTAAATATGCGTGAGCATATGCCAAGTCAATCAAAATAAATTCTTGGAGGAAGATATCACTAAACCATACCACATCATAGGCAAACAAATCATGTTGGTACTTCAATAACACATTAAGAACCCCCCAACTATTTAGGACTAACCATAAGAAAACATGAACTACTAAGCACCATTATGCACATAGCATTTTTATCATAGACATATCAACCAGTGCAACAGAAGCCAACTCTCTTAACAAGATAAGAATGATAACTAAAGAGAGTTCCAGCAACCAACTAAACAAAAGCTCTTTAAAAAGAAAAGCATGAAAACTAAGAGCTAAACATGACAGTAGCTATTGAAAGACAAAGAACACACACAACAAAGATAGACATGAAAATTATATGTTGTGTTCTAGGTTGAAGTGGAGCGTGTTTCTCTCCCACACAAAGAAAGCTGAGTTCCAACTCGTTATGAACAGCAAGCAAAGCCAAAGAAAACTAAAAAGGAAACTAAAAGCAAGACGCTCCAAGCATAGCACATAACACATGAAGTGATAAAAATATAGTGGAACGAAAGACGAACTGATAATTATTGATGGAGAAGGGGATGCACGGGGGCATCCCCAAGCTTAGACGCTTGAGTCTTCTTGAATATTTCTTGGGGGTGCATGGGGGCATCCCCAAGCTTGAGCGTTTGACACTCCTGAATCTTTTTATCATCTTCCCTCGCACACTTGAAAACTCCCTTCATACATAACTCATCATAATCTGATTAGCGAGGTTCGTACCCATAATAAAATAATTTTTCCTTGCTGGAAATAAAGATAATCTTGAAGGTCTACTGTTTCTCAAGATTGCCAAAAGGTTTTTGCAAAGAAAAAGCAAGCTCAAGCTTTGCAAAACGAAGGAAAGGCAAAACATGATAGAATCTGTGAAAAACAGACCAGCAGGTAGTAAATAATTTTTTCGGGGCACTTCTGCAACTCAAATCAAAAAACTCAGAACAGACGCCCGAAAGCCAATTGTATAGAGCACGCTGTCGAAAAAATTCAGACCAAAAAGATGATCTGGTGATTTTATACGAATTTTTCGGTCCAAGGACAGAATCTGTTTCCTGGACAACACGTCACAACTTTTGAACTTTCTTGCAATCAGAGGCTAAACTTGGCACAAAGCTGAAAATTAAAGATACAATGATGATGCTACTGTAGTAACAAACATCAAGACACAACAAAAGCAAAATAAAATTTTATTCATTGTGGGCTGCCTCCCAAAAGCGCTTTCTTTTATGCCTTTAAGCTAGGCATAATGCAAAGAGATCAAGTTTTATCAAGAGTAAAAGAATAGCTAGCCCGTATAACGGACTCAAAAGGTAACTTAATATTCTTTCTAGGGAAGTGTTCCACCCCTTTCTTGAGAGGAAATTGGAATTTTATATTCCCCTCTTTCATGTCAATGATGGCACCAACGGTGCGAAGAAAAGGACGTCCCAAAATAATTGGACAAGAAGGTTCACATTCAATATCCATAATAGTAAAATCAACGGGAACATAATTTTCATTGACAATGATAAGAACATCGTCGATCCTCCCCAAAGGTTTCTTTATGGAAGAATCAACAAGACTAACACCAAAAGAAATAGAATCAAAAGGTTTCAATTTAAGCATATCACATATTCTTTTGGGCATAACGGAGGTACTAGCTCCAACATCACATAAAGCATAGCAAGAGAAGTTATTCAACTTAATTTTCATCATAGGATCCCAACCATCTTCTAGCTTTCTAGGTATGGAGGCTTCTACCCTAAGTTTCTCCCCCCAAGCTTTGATGAGAGCATTAGTGATATGCTCGGTGAAGGCAAGGTTAAGTGTGCTAGTGCGGGGATCTCTAGACATCTTGTGAAGGAAATCAATAACTTCAGTAAGGGTGCAATTATCAAAATCGAGGTCACTACTATCAAGTAAAGTGGTAGTGGTGTCCTTTAGGCTCACTTGTTTGGTTGTTTCTATGGTCATAGCATCACCATTAATAGGTCCAATGGGACCAGGAGTGCATTGGGTGCTAAGAGTTTGGATATCCACAACAACTTGGATAGTAGCAACAGTGTGGTGGGTAGGAAGGCTCTTAATTCTATCTTCTTCCTCCTTTTCTCTAGCCCATCTCTTTTTAAGTTTAGCCAACATCCTAATGTTTTCATTAATTTGCACTTGAATAGCATTCATAGGAGTGGTCTTCCTCTCCTCAAGAGGGGAAGTTCTAATTTTAAGCAACTCTACCTCATGGGCTAAATTGTCTACCTTCGAAGAGAGATTATCTAGTTTGTTTAGTTTTTATTCTACACTCTTATTGAAGGCTTTTTGGGTAGTGATGAAATCTTTAAGCATAATCTCTAGTTCAGAAGTGGAGTTCTTGGTGCTAGGATAAGCATTGTTGTTCCCATAGGAATTAGAGGGGAACGGTCTCGGATTGCTACCAAAGTTACTGCTATAAGCATTGTTATTGCAATTGTTTCTAGAGATAAAGTTCACATCTACTTGTACTTGAGCAATCAAAGAATTTAAAGGAACATCACGAGGATCAATAGAAGATTGCTTGGAAAGTAGAGACATGATCAAGTCAACTTTTTCATTTAGGGAGGAAATCTCCTCGACAGAGTTTACCTTCCTACCTGTTGGAGCGCGTTCGGTGTGCCATTGGGAATAGTTGGTCATCATCTCATCGAGAAGCTTCATGGCAGCACCAAGTGTAGTTGACATAAAGGTTCCTCCCGCGGCCGAATCTAACAAGTTCCGCGAGGTAAAGTTCAAGCCTGCATAAAAAGTTTGGATAACCATCCAAGTAGTCAAACCATGAGTAGGGCAGTTCTTGACAAGAGATTTCATGCGTTCCCAAGCTTGGGCAACTGTTCATTATCCAATTGTTTAAAATTCATTATGTTACTCCTTAGTTGGATAATTTTATCAGGGGGATAGTACTTCCCAATAAAAGCATCCTTGCACTTGTCCCAAGAATCTATGCTATTTCTAGGCAAGGATTGAAACCAAATTTTATCTCCTCCTCTCAAGGAGAAAGGAAAAAGCTTAAGCTTAACAATATTACCATCTATTTCTTGGTACTTTTGCATATCATAGAGTTCAACAAAATTGTTTAAGTGTAAAGCAGCATCATTTCCAGCACCGGAGAATTGATCTTTCATAACTAGGTTCAGTAAAGCAGGTTTAATTTCATAAGAAGGTGCTGAAGTGGCAGGTGTAGTAATAGGCGTGCAGATAAAGTCATCGTTGTTATGACTAGTGAAGTCACACAACTTGGTGTTCTCGGTGGAACCCATAGCAGCAAGCAAGCAAGATAACTATTTTTGTGATTTTTGATAAAAGACACTAAAGCAAAAACTGAAAGGTAAACTAACAAGACTAAAAAGCAAAGGTAAAAGATAACGTGCAACTCCCCTATCTTGAAGAGTGGAGTCCCCGGCAACGGCGCTAGAAAACTTTGCTTGATGGCTTCTCGCCCCTCGTTGGTTACCCCAAGTGGAAGGTTTGAGATGCAGTGTAGCGGTAGTTTTCCCTTGGCAAAGATACCAAGGATCGAATCCCCTGAGACTCCGAGGGTCAACAAGAAGGTGTCAACTGCTAGCGGCGCAACTTAGCGATTGAAAGGACCTGCACACAAATACAAATAACTTTGCTCCCAACGAGTACAGAGAGGTTGTCAATCCCTCCGGCCTTGTCGTTTACAAAGGATCAAACGCAAGAGATAATAGTGATAGGTATGACTGCAACTAGTAAGTAAGAACAGGAAGTAAATATCGGATGTGATCAGTGATGGTAATATGGACCGGGGTCCCATGATGTTCACTAGTGATGTCTCTCTCCCAAAAGACGATAAAACAGCTAAGCGAGGTAAACGAATTACAGCTGGGCAATTGACAGGATTATGTGCGCAAACCAATGCTAACTATGCTGCAAGAAAGGTAGAGGCTCAAAAGCATGGGCGGTACGCCAAGGCAAGTAGACCGAAATCCATCTGCATCTACTACTAATCATTCACCTTGAGATATCTATCCAGAACATCTCGCTGGTATTAAGTTGCGAGTCACACCCATAGTGTAAACTCAAAGCAACAGACAACTGCATTAAAAGAACTTTGCGTAAAGTAAACAATCCTTGCACCCGCAAGTACAAGCACCGTTGTTTTCCCCCTTGTGGCAACAGCACATCCCCTAGACTCATGTTTCTGTCACTCAAGCTAGTCATCGAGGGGCATGAACCCACAATCAAGCATAACGTTCCCTCTTGGAGTTACTACCTACTACTTGGCCAAAGCAATAAACGGCAACGGAGAACATGCAAGAATTACTCAAGAACATAAATATAAAAGAGGTAAATCAAATATATTACTCACACACAATCTGAACATAATCTCATAATCCATCGGATCCCAGCAAACTCATCATAGCAACAACATAAGGATTACATATGTGCCTCGATCATGTAGGGCAGCTCACGAGGTCTAATCGGTGAAGAACAAAGAGGGGAGGAGAACATCACATAGCTACTGGTCATGGACCCATGGTCCAAGGGAGACTACTCACAACTCATCCGGGAGGCGTCCATGGTGGTGGAGAAGCTCCCGGTGGTGATCCTCCCCTCTAGCAGGGTGCCGGGAAGAGTTCTCCTGGTGCTCCCGATCTTGGAAGCGCAGCCGCGGCGGAACATAGATGAGATCGCGAAAAAGGGTTCCGTCCTCGAGGGTTTCGGGACGCGGTGTAAATATATGCCAAAGGGGGGCGTCAGAAGAGGCCAGGGGGGCCCAGGCGCCCTGGCGGCGCGACCAGGAGGGGGGCCGCCCCCTCTGGTCGCCTGGAGCCCTGGTGGCCCCCCTCTGGCCCTACTTTGGCCGCATGGAAGCTTCCAGAACGCTGATTTTTTATATATTTTTCCCGGAATTTTTCTGGCAATTTACGTAATGGGAAAACCTGAAATAGAATAACAGGAGAAAACAGAAACTAGCACTGGGGTGCACTGAGTTAATAGGTTAGTTCAAATATGATCAAAAATGTATGGAAGTGCATAAATATCATAGCAATATCACACAAAAGAGGCATGGAGCAAGCAGAAATTATAGATACATTTTGGACGTATCAGCTGGACACTTGATCGGCTCCGCCTTCTTCGTCCAAGCCTGGATAGAACGTAAAAATTATAACTCTTGTTATAATTGAAATATGGACGGGGAATGTATTCGGCAGAAGTTATGATTACCTATGAAGCCAAAAACACGCTGCTGAAGCCCTTGTCCTCGATCTCCGTCGGCCACCCCTTTTAAGCCTTGAAGAGCTGTTTCCAGATGTCTTCATGCATGGTGACGAAGAGGTGCTTCAAGGGCCAGGGCTCTTCCGGATTGAAATCCCATAAATGGGAGTCCCGACGTTGGCAGGGAAGGATGTGGCAGAAGAGCATCACCTGAATCACGTTAGTGAGGAGGGCACCCTTCATCATCATACCAGAAATGCGATTTTGGAGGGCTTGCACCTCCGTTTGAGACCCCCAATCCGGACTCTTAGGGGTCCATGAGGTTAGCCTCTTTGGGGGTACATATCTGAATGCGGGTGTTGCCGCCTGATACGTCCAAAACGTATCTATAATTTCTGCTTGCTCCATGCCTCTTTTGGGTGATATTGCTATGATATTTATACACTTCCATACACTTTTGATCATATTTGGACTAACCTATTAACTCAGTGCACCCCAGTGCCAGTTTCTATTTTTGGCTGTTTTTGTATTTCAGGTTTTCACATTACGAGAACTGCCAGGAAAAATCCAGAAAAATTATATAAAAAATCAGCGTTCCAGAAACTACCGTGCGCCCGAAGGACAACCGGGGGGGGGCACCAGGGCTCCAGGCGCCCCCCCGGGCCACGCCGGGGGGGGGGCGCCTGGGCCCCCCGAGGCTCCTCCGATGCCCCCCTTTGGCATATATTTAAAGCGTGTCGCGAAAACCCTGATTCTAGACCCCTTTTCTCCAAACGCGATTCCGATCTCCGCCGCCATCGCCATCAAGCTTCGAGGGACCAGAATTCCTGCGCCGGCACCCTGCCGGGACGGGGAAGTGCCCCCGGATTCATCTCCATCGACGTTGCTTCCTCCCTCCATGATGCGGGAGTAGTCCTCCTCGGGGCTGAGGTTCTTACCAGTAGCTATGTGGTCAATTCTCTCTCCCATGATGTGATCTTCATTGTGATCATAGGCTATGTTAATCTAGGGTGATCCCATGATATTTCCCCTTCCTCTATGTATTGGATTGATGTACTCACTTGTCTTTATCTAGTATAATCCCCGAGACCAAGGTGACAGCGGTCTATTGGACATGGATTTGAACAATATTTTCATGAGTGATTTCCTCTCTTGTGTGTTGATTGAAGATTGAGAGTCTCTTGGTGCTTGTCTTTGACTATCCTTTAGATATGTTGTGGTGATTGTGGAACTCTCTTTGGATGGCCGCGGTGACATTGGGAAATCCTTAGATTGAGAACTACGAACTTTGAGGTGTGCTTTTGTAGCCCTACATAATTCTCGTCCTCTCTTGACCACGAAGGAATGACCTCCGAGTGCGTCCCGTTTGCATGTTTTATGGGAAATATCATGTGATTCGATTATGTTAATGTTGTTGGGAGTTGTCACTAGTGAAAGTATGAAGCCTAGGCCTTGTTTCCACCATTGCAATACCATATGTGCTCACGTTTACCACTTGTTTGCTTGCTGCACTTTTTATTACAGATTTATATTACTTTGTTTTGCCATCCATATCACTTGCCATTTAACATCTCTTCGCCGAACTAGTGCACCTATACATCTGACAAGTGTATTAGGTGTGTTGGGGACACAAGAGACTTCTTGTATTTTAGTTGCAGGGTTGCTTGAGAGAGACCATCTTCAACCTCTACTTACCTGAGTTCGATAAACCTTAGGTCATCCACTTGAGGGAAATTGCTGCTGTCCTACAAACCTCTACGCTTGGAGGCCCAACATAGTCTACAAGAGTAGAACCGTGTGTAGACATCAAGCTATTTCTGGCGCCGTTGCCGGGGAGGTGAGCGCTTGAAGGTATATCTTTAGATCTTGCAATTAAATCTTTTTGTTTCTTGTTTTTATTTCACTAGTTATGCTTATGGACAACCTTCCTATTGGATCGTTGCTTGCGGGAAGACGCCCCACACCTGTGGTGGTTGCTCCTCCCCCTACTGAAATTGTGCCCTATAAAATACCAGCTGGTATTATCGATTATGTTTTGGCTGATCGTTATGCAGGAGACAGACATCCCGGTGAACACTTGCTATATCTGTCACAACTATGTTCATTATTTAAGCTTGCAGGTGTATCAAGGGAGTTTGTCATGAGGAAATTATTTGCCTTGTCACTGAAAGGAAAAGCATTGGAATGGTATAGGCTACTAAATGACTCTCACCTGCTGGAGTGGGAAGAGATCCAGTCTCTCTTTTACTCCAAGTTTTATCCTCTTCATGAAGTCCATGAGAATAGGAATTATGTTTATAATTTTTATCCTCATGGCGGAGAGAGCATAGCTCAAGCTTGGGGGAGACTGAAAACGTTAATGCTAAAATGTCCTAACCATGGGCTCCCCAAAGATATGATTATTACTAATTTCTATGCGAGGCTTTCTCGACAGGATAAAGATTTGCTCGACGCTTCCTCTATGGGTTCTTTCACAAACAAAAAGATTGATGCTAAATGGGAACTCCTTGAAAGAATTCAACGCAACACTGAAGATTGGGAGATCGACAAAGGTAAAGAGTCAGGTATAATTTATGAGTATGATTGCATTAAGTCCTTTATTGAAACTACAAGTTTTAATAAGTTTAGTGCTAAGTTTGGGCTTGATTCTCAACTCCTTGTTGATTTCCTCAAATCTTTTGCTTCACATCTTAATATGCCTAAGGAGGATTGGATCAAGTATCATAAACCTTTTAAAGAGACTTGCAAAGAAAATGAAATTGTTCATGATGATTGCGACATGCATGATCCAATTCTTAAAAATGAAGTTTTATATAAGCATGTTAATTTTTGTGGAGTGGATAGACCTTGTGAAAGGCCTATGATTGAAGAAGAGAAGTATTGTAAGCAACATAAGCATGAAAGAACAATCATTTGGGTCAGAGATTTAAATGAAATTGCTAGAGAATTATGTGACCTTTATCCTTTTACTTGTGAACTTTGCCGTATAGAGGGTCACTTTAATTTTCAATGCATGAACTTTCAAAACATAACTGTTAACAGGTTGTGTGATAACATGATCACCTCTGATCTTTATGATGAGCTTATGTTATTTTTGATGTGTGAAGAGTTATCAGAAAAGACTTCTTGGCTAGATGTTAATGCCATAGGAATAAAAAACACTTTGCAAAATTGCCATCTCTATTGTGTTGTTAATTGCCATGAAAATGAGTACATAAGTAAGATTAGAAAGGAGGGAACTTTGCCAAAGTATAAAAATGTCTCTTATATTTCTGCTAATAAAAAGGAGAGTTTCTCCCAAGTTTCCCCTATTGTTTCTAATGATAAACCAGGATATGTGGAGAAGCTTCATCTCCAACCACTCCCTCCTAAGGTTAAGAAGAAGAAAAAGAAGAGGAGGAGGAAGAGGAGCAAGAAAGAAGAAGAATGGGTATCAACCTGGCCTGAGCATATTCCTCCCATCAACTTTTATCCTAACGGTTGTAAGTTTAAAGAAGAAGGTGAAGTTTATTGCCTTAATTATCATATTGATGATACGTCCGTAGGTACTATTGAAGATGATTTTGATTATGATATGCATGTTACTTATTGTGATTGGGAAAATGATGATAATGCTACTTATGATCTTGAAAATCTTTTTGGTACCAACTCTGAAAGTGATGATATGGGAAGCTCTAAGCTTGGGGATGATAGGATTGCAAATCCTTTACCCACTAGTGATGTGATAATTGATAATTCTTTTGCTAGTAAGAATAAAGACAACATGTTTACAAATATAGTTGCTAGCAATGATAATGCTCTTCTCTACCATGATGATGTTATAACTCCAACCTATAGTGATTATAAAGGTACCTATGACATAAGGAGAAATTATCCTTATGAAACTTGTCATAATCATGGAGGGCATTACTCCCTTGTTAAACACCACCCTCCTACTACACAATTAATCTATAGTGTTCAAGTGGTTTATGATAGTCCTGCTCCCACTATTACCAATGAGAAAGATTATGCTTATGTGGAGAGTAAGAGTACCTTTTTGCATGTGGATCATGGTAACAATGCTTTATGTGATGCTTATATTGTTGAGTTCATCCATGATGCCACTGAAATTTATAATGAGAGAGGGAGACTTGGTTCTAAATATCTTAATAATAAGAAGTTTCCTCTCTTTATGGTGAATATTTTGAAGTTATGCTTGTTTTGCCTTCCTATGCTAGTTGCTTTGTGCTTTAATGAATTATTCTATTGCAATATTCCTATGCATAGGAAGCATGTTAGGCTTAAATGTATTTGGTATTTGCTTCTTGATGCTCTCTTTTGTTCTTCAACTCTTATTCCTACGAGAGCATCATTAAAGTCTTAAGCCTATCTTTATGGCTATAAAGAAAGAGCTCTAGGGAGACAACCCTTGTTATCCTTGCTTTTAGTTTGTTCTTTCAGTTTTTAGTGGTCCTGATGTTTGTTACTACTGTAGCAACATCATTGTATCTTTATTTTTCAGCTTTGTGCCAAGTTTAGCCTCCGATTGCAAGAAAGTTCAAAAGTTGTGACGTGCTGTCCAGGAAACAGATTCTGTCCTTGGATAGAAAAATTCGTATAAAATCACCAGATCATCTTTTTGGTCTGAATTGCTTCGACAGCGTGCTCTATATAATTGTCTTTCGTGCGTCTGTTCTGAGTTTTTTGATTAGAGTTGCAGAAGTGCCCCGAAAAAATCATTTACTACTTGTTGTTCTGTTTTTCACAGATTCTGTCCTGTTTTGCCTTTCCTTCATTTTGCAAACCTAGAGCTTGCTTTTTCTTTGCAAAAACCTTTTGGCAATCTTGAGAAACAGTAGAACTTCAAGAATATCTTTATTTCCAGCAAGGTACAATTATTTTATTATGGGTACTAACCTCGCTAATCAGATTATGATGAGTTATGTATGAAGGGAGTTTTCAAGTGTGCGAGGGAAGATGATAAAAAGATTCAGGAATGTCAAACGCTCAAGCTTGGGGATGCCCCCGTGCACCCCCAAGAAATATTCAAGGAGACTCAAGCGTCTAAGCTTGGGGATGCCCCCGTGCATCCCCTTCTCCATCAACATTATCAGTTCGTCCTTCGTTCCACTATATTTTAATCACTTCATGTGTTATGTGCTATGCTTGGAGCGTCTTGTTTTAGTTTTCCTTTTAGTTTTCTTTAGCTTTTCATAATGAGTTGGAACTCAGCCTTCTTTATGTGGGAGAGAAACACGCTCCACTTCTACCTGGAACATAACATAGAATTTGCATGTCTATCTTTGTTGTGTGTGTTCTTTGTCTTTCAATAGCTACTATCATGCTTAGCTCTTAACTTTCATGCTTATCTTTTTAAAGAGCTTTGGTTTAGTTGGTTGCTTGAACTCTCTTTAGTTATCATGTTTATCTTATTAAGAGAGTTTGCTTCCGTTGCATTGGTTGATATGTCTATGATAAAGATGTTACGTGCATAATGGCGCTTAGTAGTTCATGTTTTCTTATGGTTAGTCTCAAATAGCTGGGGGGTTTCTGAAAGTGCAACTAATCCCCGGGTGGTTTTGGTAATTAATAACAACATATATATCATTGAACTAATATTTACCTGAGAATCATTTCAGAGAAGTTCGATGATATGGGTATGGAAATGTCTGAAGAAGTGGACCCCTCAAAATGCTAAGACAAGCATTGGCAAAAGCTCAAGACTCTATTTTTGGTTTAGTGATCAAAGATCACATTGAGTCCATAGGAAAAGCCAATACTATTAAAAGGGGATGAGGTTGTGTTGATGATCTGGTTGCTCAAGTGCTTAGTGATGTAGCTCCCTCAACTATCAGCAACTTTCACTACTTAACACACTCATAAGTAATCTCGGACAAACCGAATCTTCCAACTCAGTCCCACCGAGATGAACCACCTCAGCTATTCTTCCAAACCCTAATATTTCGGTCCATCCGATTTTGAGTTCGGTCTCACCGAAACTGGACTGCCAACCTTCTGTAACCGTTTGTCATCATTTCGGAATATCCGAGTTGTTGATTTCGGTCCCACCGATTCTGGCAAGTTCCTACCTTTGACTCATATCGGACACACCGAGATGGTATTTTCGGTCCCACCGAAAACCCCAACGTTCACTATATTTGAACTTTCGGTCTGACCGAGTTTTCACTTCGATCTCACCGAGATTGCTCAATTATGTGTGTAACGGTTGGATTTTGTGTGGAGGCTATATATACCCCTCCACCCCCTCTTCATTCGTGGAGAGAGCCATCAGAAAGTCTACCACTCCTACCATACACTTTCTGAGAAGAGAACTACCTACCCTTGTGTTGAGATCAAGTCATTCCATTCCTACCATATGAAACTTGATTTCTAGCCTTCCCAAGTTGCTTTCCACTCAAACCTTTCTTCCACCACAGCCATATCAGTGAGGAGAGTTGAGTGTTGGGGAGATTATCATTTGAAGCACAAGAGCAAGGAGTTCATCATCATCAACAACATCTATTACCTTTTGGAGGGTGGTGCCTCCTAGATTGGTTAGGTGTCGCTTGGGAGCCTCCGTCTTTGAGATGTGGAGTTGAACCAAGAAGTTTGTAAGGGCAAGGAGATCGCCTACTTCGTGAAGATCTACCCCGAGTAAGGCTAGTCCTCCGTGGGCGTAGGCCATGATGGAATAGACAAGGTTGCTTCTTCGTGGACCCTTCGTGGGTGGAGCCCTCCGTGGACTCGCGCAGCCGTTACCCTCCGTGGGTTGAAGTCTCCATCAACGTGGATGTACGATAGCACCACCTATCGGAACCACGACAAAAATCTTCGTGTCTCCAAACTGCGTTTGATCTTCTCCACCTCTCTTTACTACATGTGCAACTTACTTTCCGCTGCTTATACTCTAGAATTGCATGTGTAGGGTGATACTTGAATTGATCATAATAGTGAAACTGCCAAAAACTGTTCATGATCTAAAGGCAGATTTTTATATTGTCAAGTAGTCTAATCACCCCCCCTCTAGACATACTTTCGATCCTACAAGTGGTATCAGAGCTTTGGTCTCCATTGTTTTGGTTTCCATTGCATTGGACTCCATAAGCTTGGTTTCACAACCTAGGAGAGTATGGCGTCTAGTGAGGGTAATTATCGTAGAGGTCCTTACTTTGATGGTACAAATTTTGCTAGTTGGAAGCATAAAATGAAAATGCATATTCTTGGTCATAACCCAGCCGCATGGGGCATTATTTGTGTTGGTATGCAAGGTGATTTCTTCGAGGAAGGAAAAGTTCCGGATCGCGAAGCTACACCGGAAGAGTTGCGGATGTTGCAAAACAATGCCCAAGCTTGTGACATTCTCTTCAATGCTTTGTGTCCCGAGGAGTTCAACAAAATCAGCCGTCTTGAGAATGCTAAAGAGATTTGGGATACTTTGGTTGAAATGCACGAAGGTACTGAATCTGTGAAGGAATCAAAGCTAGATATTCTTCAAGGTCAACTTGACAAGTTCAAGATGAAGGATGGTGAAGGAGTCGCTGAAATGTACTCTAGGCTTGCTCTCATCACAAATGAGATTGCCGGCTTAGGAAGCGAAGAAATGACCGACCGATTCATCATCAAGAAGATTCTAAGAGCTTTGGATGGAAAATATGACACCGTGTGCACTTTGATCCAAATGATGCCAAACTACAAGACCCTCAAGCCAACTGAAGTCATTGGAAGAATTGTTGCTCATGAGATGACACTTAAGGATAAGGAAGAGCTTCACAACAAGTCAAGTGGTGCTTACAAAGCTACAAGTGATGCTCCCACCACCTCAAGTGACAAGTTAATTTCCAATGAAGAGATAAGCCTAATGGTTAAGAACTTCAACAAGTTCTACAAGAATAGAGGCAAAGAAAGAAGCTCAAAGTCTAGATCATATGATGAAAAGAGATCTTCTAGTCGTGATCGAAACTTCTACAATTGTGGAAGACCCGGACACTTCTCAAATGAGTGTACGGCTCCCCACAAGAGAAGAGAAGAATCTCCAAGAAGAAGAGCAAGAGATGAGTCACCTCGGAGAGAGAGAAGGAGTAGAGATGATCGTTATGAACGAAGACCCTCTCGGAGAAGCAAGGATTCGGAGAGGAAAGACAAGTCATCAAGGAGCTACACAAGAAGAAGACATCAAGCTCATGTAGGTGAATGGGTCTCCGGCTCCGACTCCGACAATCAATCCGATGGAAGCTATCACTCCGACTCCGACTACAGTCAAGATGAAGGTGTTGCCGGACTTGCACTCGTATCCTCCAACTCCTACGACTTATTTGATTCACCAAATGAGGGAATTGGAAGATGCTTCATGGCTAAAGGCCCCAAGGTAACACACCCTGAATTCATTGACTTTGATAGTGATGAGGATGACTTGCTTGGTGAAGATGAGCTCTTGCATGATAAATCTAGTGAGCTTAGTAATGATGAAAATGCTAGTAGTCTTTATAGTCGAGAAGAGTCGAATGACAATGCTATGAAGGAGATTGAGCGTCTAACTAAAGAACTAAACACTCTTAAGTTAGCTCATGAAACAACTCAAGAAGATCATAGAGAGCTCCTAAGATCTCATGAGAAGCTACGCTTCGAGAAGCTCACTCTAGAGCAAGAACATGAGTTTCTAAAAGCGATCAATGACGATCTTCGAAAGAAGAGTTCTTCATATCTTGCCAAACGACTTCTCTTGTCTAATTTCCTGCCACCTATTAAGACTAAACATGACAAGCATAAGAAAAGTTCTTCCTCTAGTAGTAACAATAACAATGTTAAATCCAATATTGTTACTTCTAGTAGTTCTCTTGATTCCACTAACAATGTTTCAAGCCAAGTTACACTTGAGCAAGAAAATAGCTTATTGAAGGAAATCATAGAGAAGGGTGTCTACAAGAGTCTTGCCGGAAGCAAGAACTTTGAGGAAATTGTTCGCAAACAAGGAAGACACCGGAAGAATCAAGGGATTGGTTTTGAGCAAAAGTTCAACGCCGAAGGTGTTGAGTGGGAAGAAGGTCAATACCCTACTCCACAGTTTGTTTCACAAAAGGAGAAGTATGATCCTACTTCTTCCAATGTGGAACAAGCTCAAGATGACCTTCCACCACAAGACCACAAGCTAAAGGCCAAGGACAAGCTTCAAGAGGAGATTGATGCATTCATTGAAGCACCTCAAGCCATGGTCAAGTGGGTTCCCAAGGACACATCAAGTTCTACTTCGTCAAGCTCAACTACAACTCCAAGGATTCCCATCAAGATGATGTGCATTCCAAAGAAGAAGGACTAGAAGGTTCTTGAGGGTGACTCCGCCAACATACTTCACTCATATTCATTTTGGCAAGAACTTGTGCAATCAACTTCCACATCATGCACTAGTTCATGGAGTCACAAACCCTCTTGTTGGTAAGTCAAGGGACAAGGTAATCATTGCTTTCATGGACATCATCTTTTGTGAACTTCAATCTATGTCTATGGATATCCTTGTTTGTTCCTTGTGGGACTAACCCATGTAGGTATTGAAAGTGCCCAAATCCAAAGGATAGCTCCCAACTCTTGATGATCTACATCAACAATGAGCATCCACATCTTCAACATCTACATGAAGTCTTCTACGACAACCCAAGGTTAGTTTGACCCTTTAAAAGGGGTTCTCACATCTAGGGGGAGCTTTGCTCTAAAAAATTGAGCTAAAGCATCTCCAAATGATGTGAACACACAAATGCTTTATGTAAAAGTGGTAACCCCACTTGTGCTTAAACGATGAGTATGACCTATGATCAAATGTTCTCATTTGACTCCTAAGTCAATATACTCATATATAGATGACCTAGTCATCGACAAATTGTGTGCTAGTAGCTAGAGTATTGGTTGTGCATGTTTGACACATATTTCAGTTGCTATCTTATTGTGTGGGCATGTTGAATGCATGATTTTATTCATTCAAGGACATCCATTTGTTGTTTTGATTGTTTGACTTTTCTGGCCAAATGGATGGACAAGAATGCCTAAGCACCTTCCCTAGCTATCTATGCTTTCTTGTCTCAAATTCTATTCATGCTCATATCACAACTTTGAACAAGTCATTTTCGGACCCTCCGAGTGAGGAGCACTCGGAGCCACCGATCCGTCTAAGGCTGACTTCCAAAACCTTCTAAGTCCATTTCGGTCTGACCGACTTCTCCATCTCGGTCCAACCGAAACGCTTAGACTGATCTAGGTTTCATCTCGGTGAAACCGAGTTCAAAATCTCGGCGTGACCGATATGTGTAACTGCACAGCAGTTAGCCATTTCGGTGTCACCGAGTTTTTCAACTCGGTCCCACCGACAGTATGGGGATATATATACCTGAGGGCTGCGCGCGATTTAACTCTTCAAACCGTTTCGCCCCCAAGTCCCCTGCTGCCGTCGCCCTGGTCTTCGGATCGTCGCCGTCGTCGCCTGTGCGCCCTCGCCGCAGGTCACCGCCGCCGTCAACGGTAATCTTCTCCGTGCCGTTGCCGCCGTAGAGGGACTCCACCAAGTTAGGGTGAGTCCCGATCCCTCTCGTGCTCCCCATCTGATTCTTGCACAATTGGTTTGCCATGTATCTATCCACGTTTGAGATATTCCCTAAACATCAGATCAGATCCTTTTAGTTTCGAGCGAAATTCTTAGGTTTAGGTTTCCACGGAACACATCTCGGTGAAACCGATTTTTAAAACTCGGAATGACCGATTTGGCCTCTGGCCATTGCACTGCACCGTTCGGTCTAACCGATTCGTGCAAATCGGTGTGACCGATGTAGAGTCTCAGTGAAACCCTAGTGTTTCGGTAGGACCGAAACCCATTTCGGTCTGACCGAAAGTGGTGTGTAGGTTTCTGTTATACACTTCGGATTCACCGAAACTGAAAATCGGTTTGACCGAAATGCATTCTGTGAAAACTCAAAACTAAGATTTGAACTCATTTTTTTGCAAAAACCTCTGCAGTTGTGATAACTCTTCTACTCTGCCTATACCTTATCTTTTCACAGGTTGTCAGCCATGTCAGATGTCAGTGACAGCCAGAACAGGTCTGAGTCACCGTTTGCAGAGATTCCAGAGGCAGATACTAGTCCTGAGGCTAGTAGTTCCAGTGATGATGGTGAGAGGAGCACCCCTAGTGGTTTGCCTCCTGCAGCCACCAGGACCAGGAAGAAGAGAAATTCTGATGATGAGGACTCTGACTTCGTTGCTGAGGAAGTTACCTCCAAGCCCAAGAGGAAAGTTGTTGCCAAAGAGCACGAAGGGCAGCAGTCAAAGAAAGGCACCAGCAAGGTCAAGCAATCAGCTGTTGCAAAGAAGCTCAACTTGGAAGAGCCAGCTCCAAGTAAGGTGAAGAAAACTTCCAAAAGGAAGAGGGTAGTATATGCTGAACCTCATGATGATGCAGCTGCTGAAGAAGAAGAAGAAGATGCACCCCAGCCTCCTCCTCAGAAAGCTAAGTTCATGGGTGATGCTATTAGGGCTCAAGCCACTTCTAAGCCCAAGAAGCCTGCTCAAGCCAAGGCAGCTCCAGCCAAGCCCAAGAGGACAACCAGGAGCATTCCAGCTTCTGAGAAGAACAAAGGTGAGATGCCACCGTCTGAGTCAGATGAAGAGCATGTGTTGCTTAAGCTCCGTCCTAAGTTGCCGCTCCACAACGATGCTCATCCTCAAGCCGAGGACATGAAGGCAAGGAAGGATAAAGGTCTCAGGCTATGGAGACAGTCTGATCCATATGCCGTGAGGAGAAGGACTGCTGTGGACCCCAGATTCCACACCCGAGAGCAGCAGGACTTCTATGAGACCGTGCTGATGGATAAGAAGCCTATTGTTGCTGACACCAGGTATGTTGACTGGAAGTATATTGACAGTGAAGAGCACCGAGACTTCTTTCCCCATGTGCATGAGAGCTTCACTGCATGTGGAGTTGCTGATTTTGTGGGTCAGGAGCTGACAGCTTGGAATGACGAGATGATCATGCAGTTCTACGCCACAGCCCACTTCTATCCTGATGGCAAGATCACCTGGATGACTGAAGGTCAAAGGTTTTCTTCGTCTGTTGAAGAATGGGCAGAACTTCTGAATGCTCCAGTACAGAGAGAGGACGACATTGATGTCTATGGGATTCCTAAGAAAAGCCATGATTCCATGAAGAACATGTACAAGGAGATCCCCGCTGCTGATTTGGAAGGGTGGAAGCTTGGCTCAGTGTACTATCTCCAGGCAGGTCTGACCACCACAAACACTATTTTGAGGCATACCTTGATGCCCAAGTCTGGAGACCACCGCATGATTCGAGGCTATTCTATCAACATGCTGCACATTCTCGATGAGAAGGCACCTTTCAAGGTGATGGACTTAATGGTAGAGACCATTAAGAGGACTGCAGCTGACCAGAAGAGGTCGTGTGGATTTGCCCCACAAATTGAGATGCTCATCAATGCCAAGTTTGGCACGGGCAAATTCATGTTGGATAGGAAGCACTTGCCACTGCAGCCAGAGCATGAGGACAACGTAGTTGTGATGGATGAGGAGGATCCAACCTCAGTTGAAGGACAAGCCAAAATTGAAGCTGCAAAGAAAGCCAAAGCTGATAAAGAGGCAGCAGCAGCAGCAGCTAAGCCAAAGAGCTTCGGAGAGCAGATTCTTGAAGCTACCCAGAGGATTGAACAACGCCTGGCCAGCATTGAATAATCTCAGGAAAGCCTAGAGAGGATTGTTGAGGACAAGATCCACGCTCTGGACGTGAAGCTGACTGAGATTCAGATGTCCGTCAACAAGCTTGAGGCGGACATGGAGGAAGCAAGGCAGGAGAGAGCAGAGCTCATGCAGGATGATCTAGTCCAGGACTCTCATCGCCAGACTGCTCAGGTTCCCAGAGGATCCCGATCTGCAGCTATCCCAGTGACTGACTCCAGGGCTACCACTTCAGCACCAGCTACAGCTCCAGCAGTTACTCCAGCTCCAGCATCCACTCCTCCAGCGCAGACATCAGCAGAAGTCTTCGCCGATGCAGTCATTTCTACACCAACATCTACCCAGACGGGAGCCGCCAGCAGAGCCCACAGTGACGCTTAGTTCTATATCTTTTCGAACTTTTTGGTAACTTGTTGCCAAAGGGGGAGAAATTGTATAGATCATAGGGCTTCGAGAGAGAGAGTGCTCTTTCGTTCTTTTGCCGGTTTCCTTTGAGATACATTTGGTTCTTTTGGTTCTTAAAACTTTCAGTGTGCTTGCTACTACGTTTGATGCTACCTTAATGAGTGCTTGGTCGTACTATGCTTTAATGTGTGCTTAATGCTTATCATATGCTATTCCTTATTGTATGGCTATTTACTCATGTCTTGGTGATTGAGTGCATGTTATTCATTCTTATCATATTGTGCGCTCCACCAAGATGTATGTGACATGGAAGAGTGACCCATAATCCTAATCGATTGTGCATTTGCATTCAAACGCAAATTTTAAATAATGCACAAATTTAGGGGGAGCTCTTGTTTATCACATACTTCTCAAAGCGACGATATTATTCATTGATTATATCTTTTGTCGAAGCTTTGATCTATATGTTGTCATCAATTACCAAAAAGGGGGGGATTGAAAGTGCAACTAATCCCCGGGTGGTTTTGGTAATTAATAACAACATATATATCATTGAACTAATATTTACCTGAGAATCATTTCAGAGAAGTTCGATGATATGGGTATGGAAATGTCCGAAGAAGTGGACCCCTCAAAATGCTAAGACAAGCATTGGCAAAAGCTCAAGACTCTATTTTTGGTTTAGTGATCAAAGATCACATTGAGTCCATAGGAAAAGCCAATACTATTAAAAGGGGATGAGGTTGTGTTGATGATCTGGTTGCTCAAGTGCTTAGTGATTTAGCTCCCTCAACTATCAGCAACTTTCACTACTTAACACACTCATAAGTAATCTCGGACAAACCGATTCTTCCAACTCAGTCCCACCGAGATGAACCACCTCAGCTATTCTTCCAAACCCTAATATTTCGGTCCATCCGATTTTGAGTTCGGTCTCACCGAAACTGGACTGCCAACCTTCTGTAACCGTTTGTCATCATTTCGGAATATCCGAGTTGTTGATTTCGGTCCCACCGATTCTGGCAAGTTCCTACCTTTGACTCATATCGGACACACCGAGATGGTATTTTCGGTCCCACCGAAAACCCCAACGTTCACTATATTTGAACTTTCGGTCTGACCGAGTTTTCACTTCGGTCTCACCGAGATTGCTCAATTATGTGTGTAATGGTTGGATTTTGTGTGGAGGCTATATATACCCCTCCACCCCCTCTTCATTCGTGGAGAGAGCCATCAGAAAGTCTACCACTCCTACCATACACTTTCTGAGAAGAGAACTACCTACCCTTGTGTTGAGATCAAGTCATTCCATTCCTACCATATGAAACTTGATTTCTAGCCTTCCCAAGTTGCTTTCCACTCAAACCTTTCTTCCACCACAGCCATATCAGTGAGGAGAGTTGAGTGTTGGGGAGATTATCATTTGAAGCACAAGAGCAAGGAGTTCATCATCATCAACAACATCTATTACCTTTTGGAGGGTGGTGCCTCCTAGATTGGTTAGGTGTCGCTTGGGAGCCTCCGTCTTTGAGATGTGGAGTTGAACCAAGAAGTTTGTAAGGGCAAGGAGATCGCCTACTTCGTGAAGATCTACCCCGAGTAAGGCTAGTCCTCCGTGGGCGTAGGCCGTGATGGAATAGACAAGGTTGCTTCTTCGTGGACCCTTTGTGGGTGGAGCCCTCCGTGGACTCGCGCAGCCGTTACCCTCCGTGGGTTGAAGTCTCCATCAACGTGGATGTACGATAGCACCACCTATCGGAACCACGACAAAAATCTCCGTGTCACCAAACTGCGTTTGATCTTCTCCACCTCTCTTTTACATGTGCAATTTACTTTCCACTCAAATCTTTCTTCCACCACAGCCATATCAGTGAGGAGAGTTGAGTGTTGGGGAGTTTATCACTTGAAGCACAAGAGCAAGGAGTTCATCATCATCAACACCGTCTATTACCTTTTGGGGGGTGGTGCCTCCTAGATTGGTTAGGTGTCGCTTGGGAGCCTCCGTCGTGATGTGGAGTTGAACCAAGAAGTTTGTAAGGGCAAGGAGATCGCCTACTTCGTGAAGATCTACCCCGAGTAAGGCTAGTCCTCCGTGGGCGTAGGCCATGATGGAATAGACAAGGTTGCTTCTTCGTGGACCCTTCGTGGGTGGAGCCCTCCGTGGACTCGCGCAGCCGTTACCCTCCGTGGGTTGAAGTCTCCATCAACGTGGATGTACGATAGCACCACCTATCGGAACCACGACAAAAATCTTCGTGTCTCCAAACTGCGTTTGATCTTCTCCACCTCTCTTTACTACATGTGCAATTTACTTTCCGCTGCTTATACTCTAGAATTGCATGTGTAGGGTGATACTTGAATTGATCATAATTGTGAAACTGCCAAAAACTGTTCATGATCTAAAGGTAGATTTTTATATTGTCAAGTAGTCTAATCACCCCCCCCCCTCTAGACATACTTTCGATCCTACAGTTTCCAATGTGTTATTGGAGTACCAACATGATTTGTTTGCCTATGATGTGGTATGGTTTAGTAATATCTTCCTTCAAAGAATTTATTTTGATTGACTTGGCGTATGCTCACGCATATTTAAGACTGTAAAGAAAGTCTGTCAAGCCTTGATGATCTTTTGTTTCTGAGTAGCGATATAACTTCCATGCCTGATTCAATGTTGCATTGTCGCTCTGCATGATTATGACCGTCATTGCTCTCTTAGTTGGTCGCTCCCCGTCTTTTGCTAACCTTCGCCTGTACTAAGCGGACTGACTGCTTGTGCATCCACATCCTTTTAATCCAGTTATACCATATGAGTCCACCATATCTTCCTACATGGTATTTACCTGCCATTCCTAACGGAGACTTGCATGTACCATCTCGAAATTATTCAAAGAAACAGCATTCCTATTTTGTGCCTCTGTTTTAAGTTCATGAGGAAGTAGTAGTTAATTCATGATCTTTTTAAGTTGGACAAGCTTCACCCCAGGATTGCATGTATAATGTGCAAACCCATAATACGAGAAGAAACTGGCATTGAGTGCGCCCGGCTCAAAAAGATAATATAACAAACAAACCCTCCTTCATGCTTTGTTCATGAGAAATCAGAAAACTTTGGCAGTGATAAACAAAGGAGATTAAGAGGATGTGATCGTCCTCATTCGGGAGCCGTTCCTCGAAACTTATCCATCTCAAGAAGTGATTGAGTTGTCTGCTAGCATTCGTTGACGAAACATGCATGATCTAAAAAATTATTACCTCTGTTTTAAAACCAAGAGCTCTGGTACATGTTTTGTCTTTGTTTCCGACTACGGGTTTTCAACCTTGCCAACAAAAGCCACGGTTCGAGAGTCTCCACCTTCTTTTAAAAGCACCAACTACTGAGAGCATAATTGTCATTCTGAGTGTAATGTGCATTGTCCCAAAGTAGCATTGCCTTTTGCATGATTGTGATATCGTTTATTCTGAAATCATTGTATCTTGTCATCACTTAAACCTTGGAGGTGCCCCTGCATTTATGTTTTGCTTCACTAAAGGGGGCAAGCTAGATATCACTTTATCATATTTGCACATCATGTTCATTGCAAATCTATTTGATGTTTCAGTATCATATTGTAAAACTTTCAGTCCCTTGTGATTTTCTCATGAGGCAACTTAATTACTATAGATTCATTGTCTCAGTAAGCTTTTGTCATATGACTATGAAAAAATCCTATATGGTTAATAGCATGTCATCACGGAAATTATTCTTGTTATCATTTACCTACTCGAGGACGAGCAGGAATTAAGCTTGGGGATGTTGATACGTCCAAAACGTATCTATAATTTCTGCTTGCTCCATGCCTCTTTTGGGTGATATTGCTACGATATTTATACACTTCCATACACTTTTGATCATATTTGGACTAACCTATTAACTCAGTGCACCCCAGTGCCAGTTTCTGTTTTCGGCTGTTTTTGTATTTCAGGTTTTCACATTACGAGAACTGCCAGGAAAAATGCAGAAAAATTATATAAAAAATCGGCGTTCCAGAAACTACCGTGCGCCCGAAGGACAGCTGGGGGGGCCACCAGGGCTCCAGGCGCCCTGGCGGCACGCCCCCCCTGGGCCGCGCCGGGGGGCGCTTGGGCCCCCCGAGGTGTAATGCCCAGGATGGAGTTATACCTCCTACGTGTCGAGGCACGACTTAAAGGCATAAGTCCATCCTAGAATGATCTCAAGTTTGGTATCTTTGCACAACTCATGTAAAAGAGGGATTAAAATGCAAAAGAGGATAGTTGGCTTACACTCGCCACTTCACACAATACATTACATAAGCAATCATCATTCAAAACATCACAACCCGACTACGGGTGAAGATCCAAAAGAAAGATACCAAAACAACATAAAGCCACAGGTCAGGATCGAATCCTAGTAGAAACCACTACTGAACATCGAAACGTCACAAGCAAACGACCACAAGCTTCATCGAGCTCCCGATGAAGTTCTTGAACCAGCTCCTGCATCAACTCGGCTGAACCTGCATCTGGTGTGGTGAAGTAACTGTGAGCCACAGAGGACTTAGCAATCCCGTTCCCGGGTAACAAGACTATTTAAGCCTTGGGTGTGGGCAAGGCTGAAGAAAGAATATGAGGTGAAGGAACAAACAAGAGTCTGCAGCAGCAACTAGCACTAACTTACGTAATAGAGAGCGAGAAGAGAAGAGCATCGGTCGAAAGATGATCACGAAGTGATCCTAGCTAAAGCCGGTCAAACATAACCCCACCGTGTTCAACTCCCGAATCCCTATTCGGAAATTGACAGTCACGGTACACACGCTGGTAGTGTATTGAAACATTGTGTCAAATTATCTACAACCGGAATTAACAAGCTCCCATCTGCCACATAACCGCGGGCACGGCTTTCGAAAGTTCAAACCCTGCAGGGGTGTTCCAACTTGACCCATTACAAGCCCACGATCCGCGGAGTCGCAACTCCATAGTTGGGAAGACCCGAGTATTCTCGGAATCCCGTGCTCAAGTTAAACCGAACTAAGGTAAGGCTAATCCAGCAAATCCTCCCGGCGTGTCGACACCCTGATAGTAGCCGCGCGTATCTAGGTCTCAGGACACGACCGGATGGGTGATTCTACAGGACCCAAACCTCGAGTTTCCCCGTGGTGGTTCCCGCAGACTCCCCGTTTGGGACCAACACCATCGGCACTGGCCCCCCCTGCTATGTAGAAATAAAGGATCCTCGAGGGAGCGACCCTCTATGCAAATTTAATTAATTAATTAAGTTGTTATTATGAGGCAAATAGTACCAAATGTTGGGACTTGCTGGAAAAGACTTAGCGCTTAGCGGTTTATCAAGGGGGTCCCATACACCCCAACCGTGTTAGGAACGCATAATCAAGGAACATAACACCGGTTTATACGGTTCCTAACGGCATGAGTGGAACAAAACACCAAGCAAAAGGCTTAGCCTTCCACCCTGCCAGTATATAGATGATTTTATTTTTAAGCATATATATAGTGTGATATAACCCAACCAAACTTCAATATGAACCAAGCGTCTTCAATCTTCACCTGCAACTAGCAATGCTATAAGAAGGGCTGAGCGAAGCGTACTTAGCCAAGCAACGGTTTGCGTAGGTAGGGTGGTTAAACATGGCAATGGTTACAAGTAGGAGGCTGACAGGAAAACATGGGCATCGAGGCAAAACTAAAGATCGAGACTACTAGCAATAGGCAAAGATAGTAATGGTATCCGGGTTCGGTCATCTTGCCTGGGATTCCACAAGGGAGAAGAACGGGTCCATGAAGAAGACGGGGCAACAGACGAGCGGATCCTCACAACTCCGGAACGAAACCGAAGCTAACAAGAGAAGCAACCGGAAAGAAGAAACAACACGGTAAACACACAATCATAAACATGGCATACGATGCACAAGCAAGCATGATGCATGTCCGGTTTAAATATGCAAGGCATGGCAAAGTGCACAAACAACACTACAAGTTAAGTGGAGATCAATATGCAACAAGTTGCATATTGACGAAACACCACATTTAAATATTTAGTTGACTCACATTATTAACAAGACAAGATTAAATGTTTTAACATGGCAAGAGGTGTAGCATAAAGAAACTACACTATTAAGACATTTTAAATGGGGCCGGAAAAATAATAACAACATATCCGGAAAATCCCCATGAGCATGTTTAATAATTATAAGCAACAACAATTAAACATATCAATGTTGTTAACATGATGCGGATGACATGATCAAGTTTATGCAATTTTTATTTAGGGTTAACAAGTAGAGACATGAAGTATTTGTCACCGTGGTGGAATGAAAGGGGGCCACGGCAACGATCCGAAATTGATGCAACGCATCATATCGGTTCCGGTAACTCGGTGAGAGACCGGTGCAAAAGACGAAGCGAGTCAAACGAGATGATGGGGTGTTCCCGTTGCCGGGTTCCCACGAGTCGGTGACGAGGCAACCGAGGAACATGACAAAAGAGCACAACGGGCACGAAGCACACACGAGGAGCATTTCATACAACACACAACAAGCATGCATCACACGGGTCACATCTCGGGGTTATACCTTCGAAACACTCGTTTCGGGGCGGAATCGAGTCGTCGAGGGACGTAGTGGAAGTAGAGGAAGTAGTTGTACACGGCCGTAGAGGGAAGTAGTTGTTCTCGTAGCGGTAGTTGTACTCGGGCGACGGTAGTTGTACTCGTTTCCGTAGCCGTTCGGTCGTCGTGGTACTTGTTCCGTAGGGGTACTCATGGCGACCGTGTAGTCGAACTTGACGGTCATCGTGTGTAGTCGTACTCGGCGAGGATAGTTGTACATGTCATTTGTCGCCGTGTAGTCGTACTTGACGGGTCGTCGGCGACTCGAAGGGGTACACGGGTCGTCGTTCTCGTACATGTAGTCGTTCTCGAGCTCGTAGTTGTACTTGAGGGTCTTCGACGACGTAGTCGTTCATGAATCGTAGACGTACTTGCAACGAAGGGATACTTGCTGCTCCAAGTTATTTACAGGATAAAACAAAACACAAAACCCAACCAAAAGTAGCACAGCAGCAGCAACAAAACTCGGAGCTCGCTCCATGGCGACGGAGAACTGGAGGCAGCAGGGAGCGGTGCAGGGCGCCCTGGTGCTGGCGAAGGCGGGCGCTCGGGGAGGGAGCCGCGCCGGCTCTGGCTCGGGCCAGGCGAGGCTAGGAGGAGGCGTCGGGGCAGGGCCCGAGCAGGAGGAGCGCTCGGGGCGGCACGGGAGGTCCGTCGAGAAGGAGGCCGCGGCGGACGGCGACTTGGGGCGCTGGTGCGGACGAGGCAGGGGCGGCGACCTGCCTTGTCGACGGGAGGGGAGGCCGGGGCGAAGAGATCGGGCTCCGGAAGGAAGGAGCCAGCGGGGAGATCGGGGCGACAGAGGGAGATCGAGGGAGACGGGAGAGGAGCGACCGATGCGGGTCGGGGAGAGGAAAAGAATGCGGCGGCGATAGAGGGAAAGGGAGAAGCGCTCGGCCTGAGCTAGGGTGTAATGCCCAGGATGGGACTATACCTCCTACGTGTCGAGGCACGACTTAAAGGTATAAGCCCATCCTAGAATGATCTCAAGTTTGGTATCTTTGCACGACTCATGTAAAAGAGGGATTAAAATGCAAAAGGAGATAGTTGGCTTACACTCGCCACTTCACACAATACATTACATAAGCAATCATCATACAAAACATCACAACCCGACTACGGGTGAAGATCCAAAAGAAAGATACCAAAACAACATAAAGCCACAGGTCAGGACCAAACCTAGTAGAAACCACTACTGAACATCGAAACGTCAAGCAAACGGCCACAAACTCTTCATCGAGCTCCCGATGAAGTACTTGAACCAGCTCCTGCATCAAACTCGGCTGAACCTGCATCTGGTGTGGTGAAGTAACTGTGAGCCACAGAGGACTCAGCAATCCCGTTCCCGGGTAACAAGACTATTTAAGCCTTGGGTGAGGACAAGGCTGAAGAAAGAATATGAGGTGAAGGAACAAACAAGAGTCTGCAGCAGCAACTAGCACTAACTTACGTAATAGAGAGCGAGAAGAGAAGAGCATCGGTCGAAAGATGATCACGAAGTGATCCTAGCTAAAGCCGGTCAAACATAACCCCACCGTGTTCAACTCCCGAATCCCTATTCGGAAATTGACAGTCACGGTACACACGCTGGTAGTGTATTAGAACATTGTGTCAAGTTATCTACAACCGGAATTAACAAGCTCCCATCTGCCACATAACCGCGGGCACGGCTTTCGAAAGTTCAAACCCTGCAGGGGTGTTCCAACTTGACCCATTACAAGCCCACGCTCCGCGGAGTCGCAACTCCATAGTTGGGAAGACCCGAGTATTCTCGGAATCCCGTGCTCAAGTTAAACCGAACTAAGGTAAGGCTAATCCAGCAAATCCTCCCGGCGTGTCGACACCCTGATAGTAGCCGCGCGTATCTAGGTCTCAGGACACGACCGGATGGGCGATCCCACGGGTTTTTACCAAACCTTGAGTTTCCTCGAGGTGGCCCCGCGTAACCCCCGTTTCGGACCAACACTCATGTGGAGCACTGGCCCGGGGTTGTTGAATTAAATAAAAGGGATAGCTAGTCCACATGCAAGTTTTTATTAGTTTGTTATTAGGCAAATAGTACCAATGTTGGGACTTGCTGGAAAAGACTTAGCACTTAGCGGTTTATCAAGGGGGTCCCATACACCCCAACCGTGTTAGGAACGCATAATCAAGGAACATAACACCGGTTTATACGGTTCCTAACGGCATGAGTGGAACAAAACACCAAGCAAAAGGCTTAGCCTTCCACCCTTGCCAGTATATAGGTGATTTCATTTAAGCATTATTTATAGTGTGATATAACCCAACCAAACTTCAACATGAAGCAAGCATCTTCGATCTTCACCTGCAACTAACAATGCTATAAGAAGGGCTGAGCGAAGCGTACTTAGCCAAGCAACGGTTTGCGTAGGTAGGGTGGTTAAACATGGCAATTGGTTACAAGTAGGAGGCTGACAGGAAAACATGGGCATCGAGGCAAAACTATAGATCGAGACTACTAGCAAGAGGCAAAAATAGTAATGGTATCCGGGTTCGGTCATCTTGCCTGGGATTCCACAAGGGAGAAGAACAAGTCCACGAAGTAGACGAAGAAGAAGCCTCACAACTCCGGAACGAAACCGAAGCTAACAAGAGAAGTAACCGGAAAGAAAGAAACAACACGGTAAACACACAAGCATCAACATGGCATACGATGCACAAGCAAGCATGATGCATGTCCGGTTTAAATATGCATGGCATGGCAAAGTGCACAAACAACACTACAAGTTAAGTGGAGATCAATATGCAACGAGTTGCATATTGACGAAACACCACATAATAATTATTTAGTTGACTCTCGTTATTTACAAGACAAGGTTAAATGTTTTTAGCATGGCAAGAGGTGAGGCATAATAAAACTACACTATTAAGACATTTTAAATGAGGCCGGAAATAACAACAACATATCCGGAAAATCCTCATGAGCATGTTTAATAATTATAAGCAAACAACAATTAACATTTATAATGTTGTTAAATGATGCGGATGAGATGATCAAGTTTATGCAAGTTTTATTAAAAGGTTGACAAATAACAAGATATGAAGCATTGTCACCGTGGTGGAATGAAAGGGTGCCACGGCAACGATCCGAAATGAGGCAACGCATCATATCGGTTCCGGTATCTCGTTAAGAGACCGGTGCAAAAGGTGACGAAGCGAGTCAAACGAGATGATGGGGTGATCCCGTTACCGGGTTCCCACGAGTCGGCGACGAGGCAACCGAGGAGCTCAACAAAAGGTGGAACGGGCACGACGCACACACGGGAAACAACTCATACAACACAAGCAAGCATGCACGGGTCACGTCTCGGGGTTATACCTTCGAAACACACGTTTCGGGACGGTTCGAGATCGTCGAGGGATGTAGTGGAAGGAGTCGTTCACGTCGGAGAGGAAGTAGCCGTTCCGTAGAGGAAGTAGAGGTTCACGGCATCGTGTCGTGGTACTTGGCGAAATCCTCGTTTCCGGGCGACGGTAGTGGTACTTGTGAGTCTCCGAGTAGTCGTGGTACTTGGCGCTTCCGGCGACGGTAGTGGAAGTAGTGGTACTTGTACATGTAGTCGTTCTCGCTCGTAGAGGTACTTGAGGGTCTCGGCGACGGTAGTCGAACCGTTACGTAGATGTACACGTCGTCGAGGTACTTGTCGCGTCGGCGTTCGTAGTGGTACAAGGGTCCAAAGTAGAAATACTTGCATCTCCATGATTATCTGAGATTAACATTACAGCAACAATACAAACAAAAACAAGAACAGGGCGGCAGCGACAAGGCGAAAGAACACAGCAGCAGCAGCGGTACGAGGGGCTACAGGGGCTCGGCCCTCGGCGACGAGGCTCCAGGGGGCTTGCTGGAGAGGGGAGCCGCGGGATCCGGGCCAGGGAGGCACGTCGGGCTCCTGGCCTGCTGCAGAGGCGAGGCGAGGCAGGCAGCCTGCGCGGCGGGTGCTCCTGGGAGGCTCTGCTGGAGTTGAAGACGGAGGGCACCGGCACTGGGCAGCCAGGGCGAAGAAGGAGGCCAGGGAGGCGGCCTGGATGATGCCGCGGGAGCCTGGGATGTGGCCTGGCCGCGGGCTCGCGCGACGCTCTGGACGAAGGAGGCAGGAGACTCCTGGCGATGGGGAAGAAGGACGCAGGGCGGACGGCGTCGGACCGGAGGGACGAGGCCGGGCGCGGCGGGATCCGGCCGCTGCGGCCTTGGAGGCGACGGAGAGGAGGGACGCGGCGCGGGGCGGAGACGGGCAGCCAGGGAGGAGGGGATCCCCGCGGCCGGCCTGGAGTTGACGGGGAGGACGAGCGCAGCAGCTCCTGGCGCTGGCCGGCGGGGCGATGGAGGTCTCGAGGTCGGGTCGCGCTGGAGGAGCGCTGGAGGACGAGGGAAGGCGCAGGGAGAGAGATTGCGGGCGCCATGGACGAGGGAGCGGCAGCCTGGCGCGCGATGAGGAGGAGGGTCGGGGAGCGAGGGGAAGCTGGGGCGAGAGGATCGGGCTCGAGCGGAAGCGAGGTAACGAGAAAAGAGCGAGCGGACGAGGGGTGAGATGAGGGAAACGGGGGAACGAGCTGGCGGCGGGCGAGGGGAACGAGAGGAGTGCGTGGGAGGTGCGAGAGGGATTAGGGTTTGGAGGGGGAGGCCGGGCCTAAAGGAGATGGGCCTAGAAGCTGGGCCTTGAGGCCTGGGAAGGAGGAGAGGAAAGGAAAGAAGGAGGCCCAGAGGCTGCTTCTTATAAAGAGAGACAAGAAAAAAAATAGATACAAAGAAAGAAAGAAAAAGATAAAGGGGTTAGGGGCAGAATTAGCACACGAGGTCAAAATCCCCGGGCTCACAAAAATGTCAGGGATTTAATAAAATAGAAGGAGGGTTTGTTGGAAGGACCTCGAAAACACTGAAAAGAAAATAAAGCAAGGTTTGAGGCAAGAAACTTGAAGTGAAAAGGCAATGGGGAAAATTATGCAAGTGTGTTAAGGTGATCTCCAACAAATGGAATATTTTTAATATAGCTCCATAATATTGAGAGGCTTTTATATGTTATAAAGAGAAGACATCTTCCCTCGATTTAAATGGACCGAAGGTCCACACGGTTTATTTAGGTTGAGATGCAAAAAATAAAATATGACAAGAAGGCATGATGACATGATGCGATGCAAAAATAAATAACACAAGCACAAAAGAACCACACGGGCAACCCGGAACATCTGGAACCTTCGGGAAGCTTCTGGAATCTTCTGGGACGTCGGTCTCGGGCGTCACAACTCTCCCACACTGACAGAGGATCTCGACCCGAGATCCTAGAGATATCACCGGGTAAAAACGGAAGAGGAAGAGGTAAAACAAAGTTGCTTCTTTGACAGACGAGTGAAACCAAAGAACCTTGAGAGGTTAAACAAGTTGAAAGAAGAAAGCAACGGAGATGAACGAAGTTAAGAGCACTCCGGTAAAAGGAGGACCAAGGAACATTATCAGAACCTTGAAGGTTGAAAGACATGAAACAAGAGCTCACGGACCAAAAGAATATGAAACTGCAATGGTATAGCCAAGGAATAAGAATGACAGAATTTGGACAGCACTCCGTCTGAAAATGGAAGGAATTAACAAGAACTTGCCAAGTTGAGATGATACTTGATGAAAACAGCAACACATTGCCTCCGAAACAATTAAAAGAATGGCACAAAGGGGTAAGAAAGAATTCAGATAGCACTCCGGTTGAAAAGAGAGGCAAACTTGATAAGATGAGGGAACTAGAAAGAAGAATACAACACTCCGGTTAAATAGATAAACAATGAAAGAACATGATATAGATATGACAACATGATGGTTAAAGAGAGCAATATCACAAGGCCTCCGGAATGAAAGAATAGCATATAGATCAACGAAAGAAATGAATGGAGAAGAAATATGACAACCTCTCTCAAAATTTAATTTGAAAGAGCATCTTACAAAGAAGGGTTGAACTGAGTTGTTGGAAATTCAACAACGAAAGAATAAGCTCGTTGTGGACTTAAGGAAAACATCTCAAAATTAAGAGGTGACAACCGACCACTAACTTAAACAATTGATTTGATTGAGATCAACAAGGAGACGAAAAACTTATTTCACCGGAATGATAAATGAAGAACTTGGGTCATTTATAAGCACCATAATTATCAACAATCCTTAGGGAAAGCTTTTAGGTGAAATACAACCCAAGATGACTCCAATGAATAAATTGAAGGGTTGAAAGGATCTCTTGAACAAGGAAAATGATGGGTTTAAATATCTCATTCCTAACAACTCGTGAATCATAAAACATGAAGGAATTGTCAAGAATGACATACCACCATATGAAAAGATAAGATAGAAAGGATTGCAATTGGAAAGCATGATGAAGAATGCTTGAGCTCCAACAAGAATCTTGATGAGGACTACGAGGATGAATTAAAATATGGTGATGAACCACCATAGGAACTCCGGTAATGAAAGCATGAGAAGTGGAAGATGAAAAGAATAAGATTTAGGCCTGCGATGAATTAGATGGAGCTTTGAAATGATATGATTGAAATAAGCTCCGGAAAACAAGATGAACAACTTGGAACCGAGGATATGGTATGATGAACAAGCTTCGGAACAAGAGATTAAATGGCCTTGAAGGAATAAGAATAAGAATTATGTCATGCATCTCCTTCACCAATTTAAATTGATGACAAGCAATGGATTTGGCATCCTACTTATTCTCGTTGGAAAGAATTAAAGAGAGATCTAGCACAAGCTCAGATAATTATTCAACAAAGCACCGGTAGAATTATGAAAGAACAACTGAATTAAAACGATAACAACGGAAGGTAAAGTAGAAAGAACCACCGTAAGAATATGGAGACGAACGAAAAGACATCAAAGAAGAATATTTGGAGGACGAAGTTGAAAACTGAGAACAAAGAAAATCTTCTGAAATTATGGCCTTCGGAGGATCACAATGGAAAAGAATTCATGAAGTGCTCCGGACGGTTATAAAAGAATTCCTCACAATCAAACGATAATGAGGGTGGCAAGAAGCTAGAACCACAAATCTTCAAAAGACGGGCCAAAATTTAAGAGAAACACTTCTCCGGTCTTCAAATGCTGAGAGTGAAGACGAGAAATGCCATAAGAATTGTTGAGCACTCCGGAATGAAGAATTAAAAGGTTGAACCAATGATGAACAAGAATTGAAAACGATCTTGGAGAAGGCATGTGACTGATGGAAATCATTCTTACGTCACGCTTGAAAAGAATTTGAGTATAGCTCCGGAAAAAGAAGAGTCAGGTAAGATCCTGGGAAAAGACCTGTGGGTTAGGGCCCACTAAAGAAACCACCGTTGGAAAGATTGCTTAAGAGATATTGCACCGGTTGAATTAAAAAGGCTTGAATAAGATAACAACCCTCAAAATTGCTTGAACGGATTAAGAATGGAATTATGAATCTTCAACACTCCGGATATGAATAAGAGAGGAGAATGATTAATTGGTACACCGGAATAAGAAAGCATGATGAAAAGAGGAAAAGGATAAGGTCAACACCGAATTCTTGAATTACATCCACCAGAGAATTAGAGAACAAAAGAATGATGAGCTTGAAGCTCTTGAGCATCTTCACGATAATCACCGGATAAGAACATAGAAGGAAAAGAATGAAGAAATATCACATGGATAAAATGGATATTTCATCTGAGAATTCTGGCTCCATAAAGAAAAGGGAGGGAGGGTGGGGAAAAACAAAGACAACTTGGGATGAATAAAATGGACACCGGTTGAAAAGAATTTAATATGACCATCTCGATGATCAAGAAGGACTAGCATTCCCATAGAAATATGAGAACACCGATTAGGAAAGGTATGGAATCAACATTTGACATCGAAGCAACTCGAATACCAGAATCAAAACAAAACAAAGGGTAGATATGCAACATGATCTTCACAATATCATTCGAACAGAGGATTGAACGAATGAATTCCGTAGGTACATCAACTCGTCGAGAAGCCACTTGGAGAACAAAAAATAAATAAAAGGAACAAGGATCAGATAGAACAAATACAAGATAGAAGCTTCATTCGACATCTTCGTGCTGAAAGCTCATGGAACGTGTTACAAAAGGGTTTTGTCATCCCCGGATCAGCATAGCCAAGGACCCTTTAAGATGCAACTCCCGATCAGAACAAGTCCATAAAACCACTTCACTCAATGTAGAACCCCAAACTTCATATCGAGCATCCGTTGGAAGAATGCCTAGAACTACTTGATGAACCCACCTATAGATTTCCGAAAGTTTCCAGTTATGCAATCAGGTGTTGGGGATACACGGGAAGCACCGCGCAATCAACTCTAAACCTACATCCAGGTGTATCCATCCTTCAACACATAACCAGTCTTTCTCGGAAACTGTTTACCTCGGACCTTCGAAAACGCATCCACTATAACAAGCTATGGCAATACTCTCGAACTACCTCCCCAGTACTGGGTGATGTCGGGGTTATCTTGCCACTGGCCGTATAGGAGAGATTTTCGATGTCGGCCGTCTTAAGTATTTAGTACTGCCGCGATATGCTTGTGTCAATGATACCCCGAAGCTCAACTCCTCGGTAACAGGAGGCATCGAGAACAATATCCTTGTCACAAGAACATCGGAACAATCCCAGAATACTCGCGGGATCCTAAAAAAAAATTTTGTGCAAATTTTGAAGATAGGAGAGACAAGAGTAGACGTCAGGAGTCCTCACCAGAGAGAAAAGGGATGAGAATCAAAGAAATCCTACTCTCCGATATAAATATAGGACTCAAAATATTTTCAGTGTGTGTCTAGACTCAACCGTCAACGATTCGATCAAACAGTGGGGGCTTCTAGGTCGGAGAAGGCTCTGAATACCAACTTGTAATGCCCAGGATGGGACTATACCTCCTACGTGTCGAGGCACGACTTAAAGGTATAAGCCCATCCTAGAATGATCTCAAGTTTGGTATCTTTGCACGACTCATGTAAAAGAGGGATTAAAATGCAAAAGGAGATAGTTGGCTTACACTCGCCACTTCACACAATACATTACATAAGCAATCATCATACAAAACATCACAACCCGACTACGGGTGAAGATCCAAAAGAAAGATACCAAAACAACATAAAGCCACAGGTCAGGACCGAATCCTAGTAGAAACCACTACTGAACATCGAAACGTCAAGCAAACGGCCACAAACTCTTCATCGAGCTCCCGATGAAGTACTTGAACCAGCTCCTGCATCAAACTCGGCTGAACCTGCATCTGGTGTGGTGAAGTAACTGTGAGCCACAGAGGACTCAGCAATCCCGTTCCCGGGTAACAAGACTATTTAAGCCTTGGGTGAGGACAAGGCTGAAGAAAGAATATGAGGTGAAGGAACAAACAAGAGTCTGCAGCAGCAACTAGCACTAACTTACGTAATAGAGAGCGAGAAGAGAAGAGCATCGGTCGAAAGATGATCACGAAGTGATCCTAGCTAAAGCCGGTCAAACATAACCCCACCGTGTTCAACTCCCGAATCCCTATTCGGAAATTGACAGTCACGGTACACACGCTGGTAGTGTATTAGAACATTGTGTCAAGTTATCTACAACCGGAATTAACAAGCTCCCATCTGCCACATAACCGCGGGCACGGCTTTCGAAAGTTCAAACCCTGCAGGGGTGTTCCAACTTGACCCATTACAAGCCCACGATCCGCGGAGTCGCAACTCCATAGTTGGGAAGACCCGAGTATTCTCGGAATCCCGTGCTCAAGTTAAACCGAACTAAGGTAAGGCTAATCCAGCAAATCCTCCCAGCGTGTCGACACCCTGATAGTAGCCGCGCGTATCTAGGTCTCAGGACACGACCGGATGGGCGATCCCACGGGTTTTTACCAAACCTTGAGTTTCCTCGAGGTGGCCCCGCGTAACCCCCGTTTCGGACCAACACTCATGTGGAGCACTGGCCCGGGGTTGTTGAATTAAATAAAAGGGATAGCTAGTCCACATGCAAGTTTTTATTAGTTTGTTATTAGGCAAATAGTACCAATGTTGGGACTTGCTGGAAAAGACTTAGCACTTAGCGGTTTATCAAGGGGGTCCCATACACCCCAACCGTGTTAGGAACGCATAATCAAGGAACATAACACCGGTTTATACGGTTCCTAACGGCATGAGTGGAACAAAACACCAAGCAAAAGGCTTAGCCTTCCACCCTTGCCAGTATATAGGTGATTTCATTTAAGCATTATTTATAGTGTGATATAACCCAACCAAACTTCAACATGAAGCAAGCATCTTCGATCTTCACCTGCAACTAACAATGCTATAAGAAGGGCTGAGCGAAGCGTACTTAGCCAAGCAACGGTTTGCGTAGGTAGGGTGGTTAAACATGGCAATTGGTTACAAGTAGGAGGCTGACAGGAAAACATGGGCATCGAGGCAAAACTATAGATCGAGACTACTAGCAAGAGGCAAAAATAGTAATGGTATCCGGGTTCGGTCATCTTGCCTGGGATTCCACAAGGGAGAAGAACAAGTCCACGAAGTAGACGAAGAAGAAGCCTCACAACTCCGGAACGAAACCGAAGCTAACAAGAGAAGTAACCGGAAAGAAAGAAACAACACGGTAAACACACAAGCATCAACATGGCATACGATGCACAAGCAAGCATGATGCATGTCCGGTTTAAATATGCATGGCATGGCAAAGTGCACAAACAACACTACAAGTTAAGTGGAGATCAATATGCAACGAGTTGCATATTGACGAAACACCACATAATAATTATTTAGTTGACTCTCGTTATTTACAAGACAAGGTTAAATGTTTTTAGCATGGCAAGAGGTGAGGCATAATAAAACTACACTATTAAGACATTTTAAATGAGGCCGGAAATAACAACAACATATCCGGAAAATCCTCATGAGCATGTTTAATAATTATAAGCAAACAACAATTAACATTTATAATGTTGTTAAATGATGCGGATGAGATGATCAAGTTTATGCAAGTTTTATTAAAAGGTTGACAAATAACAAGATATGAAGCATTGTCACCGTGGTGGAATGAAAGGGTGCCACGGCAACGATCCGAAATGAGGCAACGCATCATATCGGTTCCGGTATCTCGTTAAGAGACCGGTGCAAAAGGTGACGAAGCAAGTCAAACGAGATGATGGGGTGATCCCGTTACCGGGTTCCCACGAGTCGGCGACGAGGCAACCGAGGAGCTCAACAAAAGGTGGAACGGGCACGACGCACACACGGGAAACAACTCATACAACACAAGCAAGCATGCACGGGTCACGTCTCGGGGTTATACCTTCGAAACACACGTTTCGGGACGGTTCGAGATCGTCGAGGGATGTAGTGGAAGGAGTCGTTCACGTCAGAGAGGAAGTAGCCGTTCCGTAGAGGAAGTAGAGGTTCACGGCATCGTGTCGTGGTACTTGGCGAAATCCTCGTTTCCGGGCGACGGTAGTGGTACTTGTGAGTCTCCGAGTAGTCGTGGTACTTGGCGCTTCCGGCGACGGTAGTGGAAGTAGTGGTACTTGTACATGTAGTCGTTCTCGCTCGTAGAGGTACTTGAGGGTCTCGGCGACGGTAGTCGAACCGTTACGTAGATGTACACGTCGTCGAGGTACTTGTCGCGTCGGCGTTCGTAGTGGTACAAGGGTCCAAAGTAGAAATACTTGCATCTCCATGATTATCTGAGATTAACATTACAGCAACAATACAAACAAAAACAAGAACAGGGCGGCAGCGACAAGGCGAAAGAACACAGCAGCAGCAGCGGTACGAGGGGCTACAGGGGCTCGGCCCTCGGCGACGAGGCTCCAGGGGGCTTGCTGGAGAGGGGAGCCGCGGGATCCGGGCCAGGGAGGCACGTCGGGCTCCTGGCCTGCTGCAGAGGCGAGGCGAGGCAGGCAGCCTGCGCGGCGGGTGCTCCTGGGAGGCTCTGCTGGAGTTGAAGACGGAGGGCACCGGCACTGGGCAGCCAGGGCGAAGAAGGAGGCCAGGGAGGCGGCCTGGATGATGCCGCGGGAGCCTGGGATGTGGCCTGGCCGCGGGCTCGCGCGACGCTCTGGACGAAGGAGGCAGGAGACTCCTGGCGATGGGGAAGAAGGACGCAGGGCGGACGGCGTCGGACCGGAGGGACGAGGCCGGGCGCGGCGGGATCCGGCCGCTGCGGCCTTGGAGGCGACGGAGAGGAGGGACGCGGCGCGGGGCGGAGACGGGCAGCCAGGGAGGAGGGGATCCCCGCGGCCGGCCTGGAGTTGACGGGGAGGACGAGCGCAGCAGCTCCTGGCGCTGGCCGGCGGGGCGATGGAGGTCTCGAGGTCGGGTCGCGCTGGAGGAGCGCTGGAGGACGAGGGAAGGCGCAGGGAGAGAGATTGCGGGCGCCATGGACGAGGGAGCGGCAGCCTGGCGCGCGATGAGGAGGAGGGTCGGGGAGCGAGGGGAAGCTGGGGCGAGAGGATCGGGCTCGAGCGGAAGCGAGGTAACGAGAAAAGAGCGAGCGGACGAGGGGTGAGATGAGGGAAACGGGGGAACGAGCTGGCGGCGGGCGAGGGGAACGAGAGGAGTGCGTGGGAGGTGCGAGAGGGATTAGGGTTTGGAGGGGGAGGCCGGGCCTAAAGGAGATGGGCCTAGAAGCTGGGCCTTGAGGCCTGGGAAGGAGGAGAGGAAAGGAAAGAAGGAGGCCCAGAGGCTGCTTCTTATAAAGAGAGACAAGAAAAAAAATAGATACAAAGAAAGAAAGAAAAAGATAAAGGGGTTAGGGGCAGAATTAGCACACGAGGTCAAAATCCCCGGGCTCACAAAAATGTCAGGGATTTAATAAAATAGAAGGAGGGTTTGTTGGAAGGACCTCGAAAACACTGAAAAGAAAATAAAGCAAGGTTTGAGGCAAGAAACTTGAAGTGAAAAGGCAATGGGGAAAATTATGCAAGTGTGTTAAGGTGATCTCCAACAAATGGAATATTTTTAATATAGCTCCATAATATTGAGAGGCTTTTATATGTTATAAAGAGAAGACATCTTCCCTCGATTTAAATGGACCGAAGGTCCACACGGTTTATTTAGGTTGAGATGCAAAAAATAAAATATGACAAGAAGGCATGATGACATGATGCGATGCAAAAATAAATAACACAAGCACAAAAGAACCACACGGGCAACCCGGAACATCTGGAACCTTCGGGAAGCTTCTGGAATCTTCTGGGACGTCGGTCTCGGGCGTCACAACTCTCCCACACTGACAGAGGATCTCGACCCGAGATCCTAGAGATATCACCGGGTAAAAACGGAAGAGGAAGAGGTAAAACAAAGTTGCTTCTTTGACAGACGAGTGAAACCAAAGAACCTTGAGAGGTTAAACAAGTTGAAAGAAGAAAGCAACGGAGATGAACGAAGTTAAGAGCACTCCGGTAAAAGGAGGACCAAGGAACATTATCAGAACCTTGAAGGTTGAAAGACATGAAACAAGAGCTCACGGACCAAAAGAATATGAAACTGCAATGGTATAGCCAAGGAATAAGAATGACAGAATTTGGACAGCACTCCGTCTGAAAATGGAAGGAATTAACAAGAACTTGCCAAGTTGAGATGATACTTGATGAAAACAGCAACACATTGCCTCCGAAACAATTAAAAGAATGGCACAAAGGGGTAAGAAAGAATTCAGATAGCACTCCGGTTGAAAAGAGAGGCAAACTTGATAAGATGAGGGAACTAGAAAGAAGAATACAACACTCCGGTTAAATAGATAAACAATGAAAGAACATGATATAGATATGACAACATGATGGTTAAAGAGAGCAATATCACAAGGCCTCCGGAATGAAAGAATAGCATATAGATCAACGAAAGAAATGAATGGAGAAGAAATATGACAACCTCTCTCAAAATTTAATTTGAAAGAGCATCTTACAAAGAAGGGTTGAACTGAGTTGTTGGAAATTCAACAACGAAAGAATAAGCTCGTTGTGGACTTAAGGAAAACATCTCAAAATTAAGAGGTGACAACCGACCACTAACTTAAACAATTGATTTGATTGAGATCAACAAGGAGACGAAAAACTTATTTCACCGGAATGATAAATGAAGAACTTGGGTCATTTATAAGCACCATAATTATCAACAATCCTTAGGGAAAGCTTTTAGGTGAAATACAACCCAAGATGACTCCAATGAATAAATTGAAGGGTTGAAAGGATCTCTTGAACAAGGAAAATGATGGGTTTAAATATCTCATTCCTAACAACCCGTGAATCATAAAACATGAAGGAATTGTCAAGAATGACATACCACCATATGAAAAGATAAGATAGAAAGGATTGCAATTGGAAAGCATGATGAAGAATGCTTGAGCTCCAACAAGAATCTTGATGAAGACTACGAGGATGAATTAAAATATGGTGATGAACCACCATAGGAACTCCGGTAATGAAAGCATGAGAAGTGGAAGATGAAAAGAATAAGATTTAGGCCTGCGATGAATTAGATGGAGCTTTGAAATGATATGATTGAAATAAGCTCCGGAAAACAAGATGAACAACTTGGAACCGAGGATATGGTATGATGAACAAGCTTCGGAACAAGAGATTAAATGGCCTTGAAGGAATAAGAATAAGAATTATGTCATGCATCTCCTTCACCAATTTAAATTGATGACAAGCAATGGATTTGGCATCCTACTTATTCTCGTTGGAAAGAATTAAAGAGAGATCTAGCACAAGCTCAGATAATTATTCAACAAAGCACCGGTAGAATTATGAAAGAACAACTGAATTAAAACGATAACAACGGAAGGTAAAGTAGAAAGAACCACCGTAAGAATATGGAGACGAACGAAAAGACATCAAAGAAGAATATTTGGAGGACGAAGTTGAAAACTGAGAACAAAGAAAATCTTCTGAAATTATGGCCTTCGGAGGATCACAATGGAAAAGAATTCATGAAGTGCTCCGGACGGTTATAAAAGAATTCCTCACAATCAAACGATAATGAGGGTGGCAAGAAGCTAGAACCACAAATCTTCAAAAGACGGGCCAAAATTTAAGAGAAACACTTCTCCGGTCTTCAAATGCTGAGAGTGAAGACGAGAAATGCCATAAGAATTGTTGAGCACTCCGGAATGAAGAATTAAAAGGTTGAACCAATGATGAACAAGAATTGAAAACGATCTTGGAGAAGGCATGTGACTGATGGAAATCATTCTTACGTCACGCTTGAAAAGAATTTGAGTATAGCTCCGGAAAAAGAAGAGTCAGGTAAGATCCTGGGAAAAGACCTGTGGGTTAGGGCCCACTAAAGAAACCACCGTTGGAAAGATTGCTTAAGAGATATTGCACCGGTTGAATTAAAAAGGCTTGAATAAGATAACAACCCTCAAAATTGCTTGAACGGATTAAGAATGGAATTATGAATCTTCAACACTCCGGATATGAATAAGAGAGGAGAATGATTAATTGGTACACCGGAATAAGAAAGCATGATGAAAAGAGGAAAAGGATAAGGTCAACACCGAATTCTTGAATTACATCCACCAGAGAATTAGAGAACAAAAGAATGATGAGCTTGAAGCTCTTGAGCATCTTCACGATAATCACCGGATAAGAACATAGAAGGAAAAGAATGAAGAAATATCACATGGATAAAATGGATATTTCATCTGAGAATTCTGGCTCCATAAAGAAAAGGGAGGGAGGGTGGGGAAAAACAAAGACAACTTGGGATGAATAAAATGGACACCGGTTGAAAAGAATTTAATATGACCATCTCGATGATCAAGAAGGACTAGCATTCCCATAGAAATATGAGAACACCGATTAGGAAAGGTATGGAATCAACATTTGACATCGAAGCAACTCGAATACCAGAATCAAAACAAAACAAAGGGTAGATATGCAACATGATCTTCACAATATCATTCGAACAGAGGATTGAACGAATGAATTCCGTAGGTACATCAACTCGTCGAGAAGCCACTTGGAGAACAAAAAATAAATAAAAGGAACAAGGATCAGATAGAACAAATACAAGATAGAAGCTTCATTCGACATCTTCGTGCTGAAAGCTCATGGAACGTGTTACAAAAGGGTTTTGTCATCCCCGGATCAGCATAGCCAAGGACCCTTTAAGATGCAACTCCCGATCAGAACAAGTCCATAAAACCACTTCACTCAATGTAGAACCCCAAACTTCATATCGAGCATCCGTTGGAAGAATGCCTAGAACTACTTGATGAACCCACCTATAGATTTCCGAAAGTTTCCAGTTATGCAATCAGGTGTTGGGGATACACGGGAAGCACCGCGCAATCAACTCTAAACCTACATCCAGGTGTATCCATCCTTCAACACATAACCAGTCTTTCTCGGAAACTGTTTACCTCGGACCTTCGAAAACGCATCCACTATAACAAGCTATGGCAATACTCTCGAACTACCTCCCCAGTACTGGGTGATGTCGGGGTTATCTTGCCACTGGCCGTATAGGAGAGATTTTCGATGTCGGCCGTCTTAAGTATTTAGTACTGTCGCGATATGCTTGTGTCAGTGATACCCCGAAGCTCAACTCCTCGGTAACAGGAGGCATCGAGAACAATATCCTTGTCACAAGAACATCGAAACAATCCCAGAATACTCGCGGGATCCTAAAAAAAAAATTTTGGTGCAATTTTTGAAATTAGAAGAGAAAAGAGTAATCGTCAGGAGTCCTCACCAGAGAGAAAGGGGATGAGAAGCAAAGAAATCCTACTCTCCGATATAATATAGGACTCAAAAAGTTTTCAGTGTGTGCCTAGACTCAACCGTCAACGATTCGATCAAACAGTGGGGGCTTCTAGGTCGGAGAAGGCTCTGAATACCAACTTGTAATGCCCAGGATGGAATTATACCTCCTACGTGTCGAGGCACGACTTAAAGGCATAAGTCCATCCTAGAATGATCTCAAGTTTGGTATCTTTGCACAACTCATGTAAAAGAGGGATTAAAATTGCAAAAGGAGATAGTTGGCTTACATTCGCCACTTCACACAAACATTACATAAAACAATCATCAATCAGAACATCACAGCCCGACTACGGGTAAGATCCAAAGAAAGATACCAAACAACAAAAGCCACAGGTCAGGATCGAATCCTAGTAGAAACCACTACTGAACATCGAAACGTCACAAGCAAACGGCCACACTCTTCAACAAGCTCCTGGTGAAGCACTGAACCAGCTCCTGCATCGAGCTCGGCTGGACCTGCATCTGGTGTGGGGAAGTAACTGTGAGCCACAGAGGACTCAGCAATCCCGTTCCCGGGTAACAAGACTATTTAAGCCTTGGGTGAGGACAAGGATGAAGAAAGAATATGAGGTGAAGGAACAACAAGAGAGAGTCTGCAGCAGCAACTAGCACTAACTTACGTAAAAGAGAGCGAGAAGAGAATAGCATCGGTCGAAAGATGATCACGAAGTGATCCTAACTAAAGCCGGTCAAACATAACCCCACCGTGTTCAACTCCCGAATCTCTATTCGGAAATTGACAGTCACGGTACACACGCTGGTAGTGTATTGGAAACATTGTGTCAAGTTATCTACAACCGGAATTAACAAGCTCCCATCTGCCACATAACCGCGGGCACGGCTTTCGAAAGTTCAAACCCTGCAGGGGTGTTCCAACTTGACCCATTACAAGCCCACGATCCGCGGAGTCGCAACTCCATAGTTGGGAAGACCCGAGTATTCTCGGAATCCCGTGCTCAAGTTAAACCGAACTAAGGTAAGGCTAATCCAGCAAATCCTCCCAGCGTGTCGACACCCTGATAGTAGCCGCGCGTATCTAGGTCTCAGGACACGACCGGATGGGCGATCCCACGGGTTTTTACCAAACCTTGAGTTTCCTCGAGGTGGCCCCGCGTAACCCCCGTTTCGGACCAACACTCATGTGGAGCACTGGCCCGGGGTTGTTGAATTAAATAAAAGGGATAGCTAGTCCACATGCAAGTTTTTATTAGTTTGTTATTAGGCAAATAGTACCAATGTTGGGACTTGCTGGAAAAGACTTAGCACTTAGCGGTTTATCAAGGGGGTCCCATACACCCCAACCGTGTTAGGAACGCATAATCAAGGAACATAACACCGGTTTATACGGTTCCTAACGGCATGAGTGGAACAAAACACCAAGCAAAAGGCTTAGCCTTCCACCCTTGCCAGTATATAGGTGATTTCATTTAAGCATTATTTATAGTGTGATATAACCCAACCAAACTTCAACATGAAGCAAGCATCTTCGATCTTCACCTGCAACTAACAATGCTATAAGAAGGGCTGAGCGAAGCGTACTTAGCCAAGCAACGGTTTGCGTAGGTAGGGTGGTTAAACATGGCAATTGGTTACAAGTAGGAGGCTGACAGGAAAACATGGGCATCGAGGCAAAACTATAGATCGAGACTACTAGCAAGAGGCAAAAATAGTAATGGTATCCGGGTTCGGTCATCTTGCCTGGGATTCCACAAGGGAGAAGAACAAGTCCACGAAGTAGACGAAGAAGAAGCCTCACAACTCCGGAACGAAACCGAAGCTAACAAGAGAAGTAACCGGAAAGAAAGAAACAACACGGTAAACACACAAGCATCAACATGGCATACGATGCACAAGCAAGCATGATGCATGTCCGGTTTAAATATGCATGGCATGGCAAAGTGCACAAACAACACTACAAGTTAAGTGGAGATCAATATGCAACGAGTTGCATATTGACGAAACACCACATAATAATTATTTAGTTGACTCTCGTTATTTACAAGACAAGGTTAAATGTTTTTAGCATGGCAAGAGGTGAGGCATAATAAAACTACACTATTAAGACATTTTAAATGAGGCCGGAAATAACAACAACATATCCGGAAAATCCTCATGAGCATGTTTAATAATTATAAGCAAACAACAATTAACATTTATAATGTTGTTAAATGATGCGGATGAGATGATCAAGTTTATGCAAGTTTTATTAAAAGGTTGACAAATAACAAGATATGAAGCATTGTCACCGTGGTGGAATGAAAGGGTGCCACGGCAACGATCCGAAATGAGGCAACGCATCATATCGGTTCCGGTATCTCGTTAAGAGACCGGTGCAAAAGGTGACGAAGCAAGTCAAACGAGATGATGGGGTGATCCCGTTACCGGGTTCCCACGAGTCGGCGACGAGGCAACCGAGGAGCTCAACAAAAGGTGGAACGGGCACGACGCACACACGGGAAACAACTCATACAACACAAGCAAGCATGCACGGGTCACGTCTCGGGGTTATACCTTCGAAACACACGTTTCGGGACGGTTCGAGATCGTCG
>LR738710.1:382389509-382412812 GCA_902687465.1 Secale cereale | reverse complement strand
GAGAGGAAGTAGCCGTTCCGTAGAGGAAGTAGAGGTTCACGGCATCGTGTCGTGGTACTTGGCGAAATCCTCGTTTCCGGGCGACGGTAGTGGTACTTGTGAGTCTCCGAGTAGTCGTGGTACTTGGCGCTTCCGGCGACGGTAGTGGAAGTAGTGGTACTTGTACATGTAGTCGTTCTCGCTCGTAGAGGTACTTGAGGGTCTCGGCGACGGTAGTCGAACCGTTACGTAGATGTACACGTCGTCGAGGTACTTGTCGCGTCGGCGTTCGTAGTGGTACAAGGGTCCAAAGTAGAAATACTTGCATCTCCATGATTATCTGAGATTAACATTACAGCAACAATACAAACAAAAACAAGAACAGGGCGGCAGCGACAAGGCGAAAGAACACAGCAGCAGCAGCGGTACGAGGGGCTACAGGGGCTCGGCCCTCGGCGACGAGGCTCCAGGGGGCTTGCTGGAGAGGGGAGCCTCGGGATCCGGGCCAGGGAGGCACGTCGGGCTCCTGGCCTGCTGCAGAGGCGAGGCGAGGCAGGCAGCCTACGCGGCGGGTGCTCCTGGGAGGCTCTGCTGGAGTTGAAGACGGAGGGCACCGGCGCTGGGCAGCCAGGGCGAAGAAGGAGGCCAGGGAGGCGGCCTGGATGATGCCGCGGGAGCCTGGGATGTGGCCTGGCCGCGGGCTCGCGCGACGCTCTGGACGAAGGAGGCAGGAGACTCCTGGCGATGGGGAAGAAGGACGCAGGGCGGACGGCGTCGGACCGGAGGGACGAGGCCGGGCGCGGCGGGATCCGGCCGCTGCGGCCTTGGAGGCGACGGAGAGGAGGGACGCGGCGCGGGGCGGAGACGGGCAGCCAGGGAGGAGGGGATCCCCGCGGCCGGCCTGGAGTTGACGGGGAGGACGAGCGCAGCAGCTCCTGGCGCTGGCCGGCGGGGCGATGGAGGTCTCGAGGTCGGGTCGCGCTGGAGGAGCGCTGGAGGACGAGGGAAGGCGCAGGGAGAGAGGTTGCGGGCGCCATGGACGAGGGAGCGGCAGCCTGGCGCGCGATGAGGAGGAGGGTCGGGGAGCGAGGGGAAGCTGGGGCGAGAGGATCGGGCTCGAGCGGAAGCGAGGTAACGAGAAAAGAGCGAGCGGACGAGGGGTGAGATGAGGGAAACGGGGGAACGAGCTGGCGGCGGGCGAGGGGAACGAGAGGAGTGCGTGGGAGGTGCGAGAGGGATTAGGGTTTGGAGGGGGAGGCCGGGCCTAAAGGAGATGGGCCTAGAAGCTGGGCCTTGAGGCCTGGGAAGGAGGAGAGGAAAGGAAAGAAGGAGGCCCAGAGGCTGCTTCTTATAAAGAGAGACAAGAAAAAAAAATAGATACAAAGAAAGAAAGAAAAAGATAAAGGGGTTAGGGGCAGAATTAGCACACGAGGTCAAAATCCCCGGGCTCACAAAAATGTCAGGGATTTAATAAAATAGAAGGAGGGTTTGTTGGAAGGACCTCGAAAACACTGAAAAGAAAATAAAGCAAGGTTTGAGGCAAGAAACTTGAAGTGAAAAGGCAATGGGGAAAATTATGCAAGTGTGTTAAGGTGATCTCCAACAAATGGAATATTTTTAATATAGCTCCATAATATTGAGAGGCTTTTATATGTTATAAAGAGAAGACATCTTCCCTCGATTTAAATGGACCGAAGGTCCACACGGTTTATTTAGGTTGAGATGCAAAAAATAAAATATGACAAGAAGGCATGATGACATGATGCGATGCAAAAATAAATAACACAAGCACAAAAGAACCACACGGGCAACCCGGAACATCTGGAACCTTCGGGAAGCTTCTGGAATCTTCTGGGACGTCGGTCTCGGGCGTCACATAGGGTTAGGAAGGGAGGCTGCGGGCTGGGCCTTGAGGGAGGCCTGGCCAAGAGGACTATGGTCCGGCGGCTGGAAAAAAAAAAGGAGGCTGGGCCAGCTCGGCTGGAGAGCTGAGCCTGGTGGCTGGGAGCTGCCTCTCTTATTTTTATTCCTTAGCAGAAATAAGAATAAAAGGAGAGAGCCAAAAATAATAAGAAAAGAGGCAAAGAAAGAAAAAGATAGAGGGGGTTTGGAGCTGAAGTAGCACAAGGACTATTTTTCTCGGGCATCATAAAATGAGCAAAGTCTGAGAAAAATAAGAAAGGCATGAACGGAAAAATAATTCAAACATATTGAATTTAATTCAAATAGGTTTAAACTAAGACGTGATTATTGAAGTGTCCAAAAATGTTCAAATTTTTGGAGGAACCTCGAAACAAGGGAAAAGAATTATAGCAAGGTTTTTGGAGGTGAAACTTGAAGTGAAATAACATGGGGAATTATGCAAGTGTGTTGCAGGTAATTCCAAACGAATGGAATATTATTATATAGCTCCCTAATATTTGGAGGATATGTTATAAAGAGAAGTCACCTTCCCTCGATTTAAATGGACTGAAGGTCCACACGAATTATTTAGGTTGAGATGCAAAAATAAAATGTGATATGATGGCATGATGACATGATGCAATGCAAAAATTAAATAACACAAATACAAAAGAAACACACGGGCAACCCCGGAACATCTGGAATCTTCGGGAATCTTCTGGAATCTTCGGGAATCTTCTGGAATCTTCTGGGACGTCGGTCTCGGGCGTCACAACTCTCCCACACTAACAGAGGATCTCGACCCGAGATCCTAGAGATATCACCGGGTAAAAACGGAAGAGGAAGAGGTAAAACAAAGTTGCTTCTTTGACAGACGAGTGAAACCAAGGAACCTTGAGAGGTTAAACAAGTGAAAGAAGAATGCAACGGAGATGAACGAAGTTAAGAGCACTCCGTTAGAAAAGAGGGACAAGGAGCATTATGAGAACCTTGAAGGTTGAAAGACATGAAGCAAGAGCTTACGAACCAAAAGGATATGAAACTGCAATGGTATCGCCAAGGAATAAGAATGACAGAATTTGGACAGCACTCCGTCTGAAAATGGAAGGAATTAACATGAACTAGCCAAGTTGGGAAGATACTTGATGAAAACAACAACACACTGCCTCTGAAACAAATAAAAGAATGGCACAAGGGGTAAGAAAGATTCAGACAGCACTCCGGTTAAAAGAGAGTTAACACTTGATAAGATGAGATAAATAGAATGAAGAATACAACACTCCGGTTAAAAAGACAAGCAAGAGAGAATATGATCTTGACAAAACGAGATGATTGTCAAAGAGAGCAATATCACAATGCCTCCGGAATGAAAGAATAGCATAAAGATCAACGAAAGAAATGAATGGAGAAGAAATATGACAACCTCTCTCAAAATTTAATTTGAAAGAGCATCTTACAAAGAAGGTTGAACGGAGTTGTTGGAATTTCAACAACGAGAAGAATAAGCTTGATGTGGGCTTATGGAAACATCTCAAAATTAAGAGGTGACAACCAGCCACTAACTTAAACAATTGATTTGATTGAGATAAAAAAGGAGACGATAAACTTAATTTATCGGAATGATAAAAGAAGAATTTGGGTCATTTATAAGCACCATAATTAGCAACAATCCTTAGGGAAGGCTTTAGGTGAAATACAACCCAAGATAACTCCAATGAATAAATTGAAGGGTTGAAAAGATCTCCTGAACAAAGAAAATGATGGGTTTAAATATCCCATTCTTGATAACTCGTGAGTCATGAAACATGAAGGAATTGTCAAGAATGACATAACACCATTTGGAAAGATAAGGTAGAAAGAATTGCACTTCAAAATGCAAGAGAAGAAATATTTGAGTTCCTCCAACAAGAATCTTGATGAAGACTTCGAGGATGAATTAAAACATGATGAATCACCATGAAAACTCTGGTAAAGAAAGCATGAGAAGTTAAAGATGAAAAGAATAAGATTCAAGGCCTGCGGTGAATTAGATGGAGCTTTGAAATGATGTAGTTGAAACAACTTGAAGCTCCGGAAAACAAGATGAACAACTTAGAACCAAGGATATGATATGATGAACAAGCTCCAGACAAAAGAATTAAATCACCTTGAAGGAATAAGAATAAGAATTATGTTATGCATCTCCTTCACCAATTAAGTTGATGACAACCAAAGGATTTGGCATACTACTTATTCTCGTTGCAAAGAATTAAAGAGAGATCTGGCACAAGCTCGGATAATTATTCAACAAGGCACCGGTAGGATTGTGAAAAGAACAAATGAATTAATACGATAACAACGGAAGAGTAAATGAAAGAAGCACCGTAAGAATATGGAGACGAACGAAGAGGCATCAATGAAGAATAGTTGGAGGACGAAGTTGAAAACTGAGAACGAAGAAATATTCTGAAATTGATGGCCTTCGGAGGAACACAAAGAAAAGAATTCATGAAGAATCTTGAGAGAACGGCCAAGATTTAAGAGAAACACTTCTCCGGTCTCCAAATGTTGAGAATGAAGACGAGAAATGCCATGAAGAATTTCGAGATACTCCGGAAGAATAAAAGATGGAAGGTTGAGCTAAAGATGGAAATAATTGAAAACAAGCTTGGAGAAGGCATGTGACTGATGGAAATCATTCTTATGTCACACTTTAAAAAGAATTTGAGTAAAACTCCAGAATAATTAGAAGAGTCAGGTAAGATCCTGGGAAAAGACCTGTGGGTTAGGGCCCACTCAAGAAATCACCGTTGAAATAGATTGCTAAAGAGATATTGCACCGGTTGAATTAAAAGGCTTGAGTAAGAAAACAATCCTCAAAAATAGCTTGAATGGATTAAGAATGGAATTATGAATCTTCAGCACTCCGGATATGAATAACAAGAGGAGAATGATTAATTGGTGCACCGGAATAAGAAAGCATTGTGAAAAGAGGAAAAGGATAAGATCAACACCGAAATCTTGAATTACATCCACCGGCAGAATCTGAGAACAAAAGAATGATGAACTTGAAGCTCTTGAGCATCTTCACGATAATACACAGGATAAGAACATCAAAGGAAAAGAATGAAGAAATATCACTAGAATAAAATGGATACTTCATTTGAGAAATTCTGGCTCCAAGAAGAAAAAGGGTGGGAGGGTGGGGAAAACAAAGACAACTTGGGATGAATAAAACAGACAATCGTCAGATTTCTCAACGGCGTCTGTATGGAAAAACTTGAAGAGAAAGCACACCGGTTGGAAAGAATTAACATGACCATCTTGATGATCAAGAAGAATTAGGACTCCCATAGAAATATGAGAATACCGATTAAGAAAGGTATGGAATCAACATTTATCATCGAAGCAACTCGAATACCAGAATAAAAAACAAGAACAAAGGGTAGATATGTAACATGATCTTCGCAATATCATCCGAACAATAAGAACGAATGAAATCATCCGAACAAGAGGAACGAATGATATTCTCAGTTAAATGATAACATCAATCTTCACGAGAAGCCACATAGGGGACAAAAGGATAAAATAAGAAAACAACAAGGTGCGGATGGGAACAAACACAAGAGAGGAGTTTCGTTCTAACATCTTTGTGCTGAAAGCTCATGGAACGTGTTACAAAAGGGTTTTGCAATCCCCGGATCAGCATAGCCAAGGATCCTTTAAGATGCAACTCCCGATCAGAACAAGTCCATAAAACCACTTCACTCAATGTAGAACCCCAAACTTCATATCGAGCATCCGTTGGAAGAATGCCTAGAACTACTAGATGAACCCACCTATAGATTTCCGAAAGATTCCAGTTATGCAATCAGGTGTTGGGGATACACGGGAAGCACCGCGCAATCAACTCTAAACCTACATCCAGGTGTATCCATCCTTCAACACATAACCAGTCTTTCTCGGAAACTGTTTACCTCGGACCTTCGAAAAGCATCCACTATAACAAGCTATGGCAATACTCTCGAACTACCTCCCCAGTACTGGGTGATGTCGGGGTTATCTTGCCACTGGCCGTATAGGAGAGATTTTCGATGTCGGCCGTCTTAAGTATTTAGTACTGCCGCGATATACTTGTTACAACGATACCCCGAAGCTCAACTCCTCGGGAACATGAGGCATCGAGAACAATATCCTTGTCACAAGAACATCGAAACAATCCCAGAATACTCGCGGGATCCTAAAAAAAAAATTTGTGCGATTTTTGAAAGTAGAAGAGGTAAGAGTAATCGTCAGGAGTCCTTACCAGAATGAAAAGGGATGAGAAGCAAACAGAAATCCTACTCTCCGATATAAATATAGGACTCAAAAAGTTTTCAGTGTGTGCCTAGACTCAACCGTCAACGATTCGATCAATCAGTGGGGGCTTCTAGGTCGGAGAAGGCTCTGAATACCAACTTGTAATGCCCAGGATGGAGTTATACCTCCTACGTGTCGAGGCACGACTTAAAGGCATAAGTCCATCCTAGAATGATCTCAAGTTTGGTATATTTGCACAACTCATGTAAAAGAGGGATTAAAATGCAAAAGAGGATAGTTGGCTTACACTCGCCACTTCACACAATACATTACATAAGCAATCATCATTCAAAACATCACAACCCGACTACGGGTGAAGATCCAAAAGAAAGATACCAAAACAACATAAAGCCACAGGTCAGGATCGAATCCTAGTAGAAACCACTACTGAACATCGAAACGTCACAAGCAAACGACCACAAGCTTCATCGAGCTCCCGATGAAGTTCTTGAACCAGCTCCTGCATCAACTCGGCTGAACCTGCATCTGGTGTGGTGAAGTAACTGTGAGCCACAGAGGACTCAGCAATCCCGTTCCCGGGTAACAAGACTATTTAAGCCTTGGGTGTGGGCAAGGCTGAAGAAAGAATATGAGGTGAAGGAACAAACAAGAGTCTGCAGCAGCAACTAGCACTAACTTACGTAATAGAGAGCGAGAAGAGAAGAGCATCGGTCGAAAGATGATCACGAAGTGATCCTAGCTAAAGCCGGTCAAACATAACCCCACCGTGTTCAACTCCCGAATCCCTATTCGGAAATTGACAGTCACGGTACACACGCTGGTAGTGTATTGAAACATTGTGTCAAGTTATCTACAACCGGAATTAACAAGCTCCCATCTGCCACATAACCGCGGGCACGGCTTTCGAAAGTTCAAACCCTGCAGGGGTGTTCCAACTTGACCCATTACAAGCCCACGATCCGCGGAGTCGCAACTCCATAGTTGGGAAGACCCGAGTATTCTCGGAATCCCGTGCTCGAGTTAAACCGAACTAAGGTAAGGCTAATCCAGCAAATCCTCCCGGCGTGCCGACACCCTGATAGTAGCCGCGCGTATCTCGTCTCAGGCCACGACCGGATGGGACAAGCTACGGGTTTTTACCAAACCTTGAGTTTCCTCGAGGTGGCCCCGCAGGTTGCCCATTTCGGACCAACACTCATGTGGAGCACTGGCCCGGGGGGTTGAATTAAATAAAAGAGGGTTTGCAAGACCCTTATGCATGTTTTATTAGTTATTAGGCAAATAGTACCAATGTTGGGACTTGCTGGAAAAGACTTAGCACTTAGCGGTTTATCAAGGGGGTCCCATACACCCCAACCGTGTTAGGAACGCATAATCAAGGAACATAACACCGGTTTATACGGTTCCTAACGGCATGAGTGGAACAAAACACCAAGCAAAAGGCTTAGCCTTCCACCCTTGCCAATATATAGATGATTTCATTTTTAAGCATTTATATAGTGTGATATAACCCAACCAAACTTCAACATGAAGCAAGCATCTTCAATCTTCACCTGCAACTAGCAATGCTATAAGAAGGGCTGAGCGAAGCGTACTTAGCCAAGCAACGGTTTGCGTAGGTAGGGTGGTTAAACATGGCAATGGTTACAAGTAGGAGGCTGACAGGAAAACATGGGCATCGAGGCAAAACTAAAGATCGAGACTACTAGCAATAGGCAAAGATAGTAATGGTATCCGGGTTCGGTCATCTTGCCTGGGATTCCACAAGGGAGAAGAACGGGTCCATGAAGAAGACGGGGCAACAGACGAGCGGATCCTCACAACTCCGGAACGAAACCGAAGCTAACAAGAGAAGCAACCGGAAAGAAGAAACAACACGGTAAACACACAATCATAAACATGGCATACGATGCACAAGCAAGCATGATGCATGTCCGGTTTAAATATGCAAGGCATGGCAAAGTGCACAAACAACACTACAAGTTAAGTGGAGATCAATATGCAACAAGTTGCATATTGACGAAACACCACATTTAAATATTTAGTTGACTCACATTATTAACAAGACAAGATTAAATGTTTTAACATGGCAAGAGGTGTAGCATAAAGAAACTACACTATTAAGACATTTTAAATGGGGCCGGAAAAATAATAACAACATATCCGGAAAATCCCCATGAGCATGTTTAATAATTATAAGCAACAACAATTAAACATATCAATGTTGTTAACATGATGCGGATGACATGATCAAGTTTATGCAATTTTTATTTAGGGTTAACAAGTAGAGACATGAAGTATTTGTCACCGTGGTGGAATGAAAGGGGGCCACGACAACGATCCGAAATTGATGCAACGCATCATATCGGTTCCGGTAACTCGGTGAGAGACCGGTGCAAAAGACGAAGCGAGTCAAACGAGATGATGGGGTGTTCCTGTTGCCGGGTTCCCACGAGTCGGTGACGAGGCAACCGAGGAACATGACAAAAGAGCACAACGGGCACGAAGCACACACGAGGAGCATTTCATACAACACACAACAAGCATGCATCACACGGGTCACGTCTCGGGGTTATACCTTCGAAACACTCGTTTCGGGGCGGAATCGAGTCGTCGAGGGACGTAGTGGAAGTAGAGGAAGTAGTTGTACACGGCCGTAGAGGGAAGTAGTTGTTCTCGTAGCGGTAGTTGTACTCGGGCGACGGTAGTTGTACTCGTTTCCGTAGCCGTTCGGTCGTCGTGGTACTTGTTCCGTAGGGGTACTCGTGGCGACCGTGTAGTCGAACTTGACGGTCATCGTGTGTAGTCGTACTCGGCGAGGATAGTTGTACATGTCATTTGTCGCCGTGTAGTCGTACTTGACGGGTCGTCGGCGACTCGAAGGGGTACACGGGTCGTCGTTCTCGTACATGTAGTCGTTCTCGAGCTCGTAGTTGTACTTGAGGGTCTTCGACGACGTAGTCGTTCATGAATCGTAGACGTACTTGCAACGAAGGGATACTTGCTGCTCCAAGTTATTTACAGGATAAAACAAAACACAAAACCCAACCAAAAGTAGCACAGCAGCAGCAACAAAACTCGGAGCTCGCTCCATGGCGACGGAGAACTGGAGGCAGCAGGGAGCGGTGCAGGGCGCCCTGGTGCTGGCGAAGGCGGGCGCTCGGGGAGGGAGCCGCGCCGGCTCTGGCTCGGGCCAGGCGAGGCTAGGAGGAGGCGTCGGGGCAGGGCCCGAGCAGGAGGAGCGCTCGGGGCGGCACGGGAGGTCCGTCGAGAAGGAGGCCGCGGCGGACGGCGACTTGGGGCGCTGGTGCGGACGAGGCAGGGGCGGCGACCTGCCTTGTCGACGGGAGGGGAGGCCGGGGCGAAGAGATCGGGCTCCGGAAGGAAGGAGCCAGCGGGGAGATTGGGGCGACAGAGGGAGATCGAGGGAGACGGGAGAGGAGCGACCGATGCGGGTCGGGGAGAGGAAAAGAATGCGGCGGCGATAGAGGGAAAGGGAGAAGCGCTCGGCCTGAGCTAGGGTTAGGAAGGGAGGCTGCGGGCTGGGCCTTGAGGGAGGCCTGGCCAAGAGGACTATGGTCCGGTGGCTGGAAAAAAAAAGGAGGCTGGGCCAGCTCGGCTGGAGAGCTGAGCCTGGTGGCTGGGAGCTGCCTCTCTTATTTTTATTCCTTAGGAGAAATAAGAATAAAAGGAGAGAGCCAAAAATAATAAGAAAAGAGGCAAAGAAAGAAAAAGATAGAGGGGGTTTGGAGCAGAAGTAGCACAAGGACTATTTTTCTCGGGCATCATAAAATGAGCAAAGTCCGAGAAAAATAAGAAAGGCATGAATGGAAAAATAATTCAAACATATTGAATTTAATTCAAATAGGTTTGAACTAAGACGTGATTATTGAAGTGTCCAAAAATGTTCAAATTTTTGGAGGAACCTCGAAACAAGGGAAAAGAATTATAGCAAGGTTTTTGGAGGTGAAACTTGAAGTGAAATAACATGGGGAATTATGCAAGTGTGTTGCAGGTAATTCCAAACGAATGGAATATTATTATATAGCTCCCTAATATTTGGAGGATATGTTATAAAGAGAAGTCACCTTCCCTCGATTTAAATGGACTGAAGGTCCACACGAATTATTTAGGTTGAGATGCAAAAATAAAATGTGATATGATGGCATGATGACATGATGCAATGCAAAAATTAAATAACACAAATACAAAAGAAACACACGGGCAACCCCGGAACATCTGGAATCTTCGGGAATCTTCTGGAATCTTCGGGAATCTTCTGGAATCTTCTGGGACGTCGGTCTCGGGCGTCACACGAGGCTCCTCCGATGCCCCCCTTTGGCATATATTTAAAGCGTGTCGCGAAAACCCTGATTCCAGACCCCTTTTCTCCAGACGCGATTCCGATCTCCGCCGCCGTCACCATCAAGCTTCGGGGGACCAGAATTCCTGCGCCGGCACCCTGCCGGGACGGGGAAGTGCCCCCGGATTCATCTCCATCGATGTTGCTTCCTCCCTCCATGATGCGGGAGTAGTTCCTCCTCGGGGCTGAGGTTCTTACCAGTAGCTATGTGGTCAATTCTCTCTCCCATGATGTGATCTTCGTTGTGATCATAGGCTATGTTAATCTAGGGTGATCCCATGATATTTCCCCTTCCTCTATGTATTGGATTGATGTACTCACTTGTCTTTATCTAGTATAATCCCCGAGACCAAGGTGACAGCGGTCTATTGGACATGGATTAGAACAATATTTTCATGAGTGATTTCCTCTCTTGTGTGTTGATTGAAGATTGAGAGTCTCTTGGTGCTTGTCTTTGACTATCGTTTAGATATGTTGTGGTGATTGTGGGACTCTCTTTGGATGGCCGCGGTGACATTGGGAAATCCTTAGATTGAGAACTACGAACTTTGAGGTGTGCTTTTGTAGCCCTACATAATTCTCGTCCTCTCTTGACCATGAAGGAATGACCTCCGAGTGCGTCCCCTTTGCATGTTTTATGGGAAATATCATGTGATTCGATTATGTTAATGTTGTTGGGAGTTGCCACTAGTGAAAGTATGAAGCCTAGGCCTTGTTTCCACCATTGCAATACCATTTGTGCTCACGTTTACCACTTGTTTGCTTGCTGCACTTTTTATTACAGATTTATATTACTTTGTTTTGCCATCCATATCACTTGCCATTTAACATCTCTTCGCCGAACTAGTGCACCTATACATCTGACAAGTGTATTAGGTGTGTTGGGGACACAAGAGACTTCTTGTATTTTAGTTGCAGGGTTGCTTGAGAGAGACCATCTTCAACCTCTACTTCCCTGAGTTCGATAAACCTTAGGTCATCCACTTGAGGGAAATTGCTGCTGTCCTACAAACCTCTGCGCTTGGAGGCCCAACATAGTCTACAAGAGTAGAAGCGTGTGTAGACATCACCGCCGACTTGGCGTCTCAGGGTTCAGTCATGTAGAACCACTCATGTTGCCAGATCTTGTTTGTTTCCACAAAAGTCCCTTTGGGCCAAGTGGCGTTGGGGAGCTTGCTCACCATGGCTCCTCCGTAGTCCGCATGTTGCCCGTCAACCACCTTCCGCTTCAGATTGAATATCTTGATCCATAAGCCAAAGTGTGGGGGCGCGGAGGAACACCTCACATACCACTATGAAAGCTGATATGTGGAGGATTGAGTTCGGGCCTAGATCATGGAAATCCAGCCCGTAAAAGAATAACAGGCCCCGGACAAAGGGGTGGAGAGGAAATCCCAACCCCCGAATAAAGTGAGAGAGGAAGACCACCCTCTCACCCGGCTTAGGGACGGGGATCACCTGGTTCTTTTTGGGAACCCGGTGCACTATGTCATCAGCAAGATAGCCCGCACTCCGGAGATTGTTCACGGTCTTCTCCGTGACCGTGGAGGCCTCCCACTTGCCCTTGAAACCGGATCCGACCATTGCTGGGAAGGGAGGCGGTGGTGAAGGAGTTGAGAGTTGTGGGCATAGGAGCTGTGGGCACTAGGGCTGGTGAGATTGGAAAGCTAGGGTTTGAGGAGAGTGTGGGGTTAATGGGGAGGATTTGTATCTGTCTATAAGCAGTGAATGCTAAACACCCCCCCCCACTCCAGCCGTAAACCTCACCGGTTCCCAACGTAGTTGTGTGAATGGCGCGATTGGGATGCCCACGTCATATTGATAAGGATCCCATGATAAGCGGGCACGATATCTGCTTCGACAAGATGTGCCAATGGGGCTATGCCTCGAAACGCGAAATTGGACTCAAGAAGACGGTTCGAAATATTAAAGGGCCGGACGTAACGCTTCATTGAAAAGTTGTCGGTAAAGACATAGAGTCTGTTTTTCAATACTTTGCCTTCGAGGCTAAGGGTTATTCTAATCATGCAGAGCCAGACATATTACCTTTAGGGAATATTTCTTCAAATATGTTCGGGAGGAGGATCCCGCCTTGCAATACCGAAGACAGTACGCGAGCCGAACTCATCGTCATCGAAGACTGGTTCAGGGGCTACTGAGGGAGTCCTGAATTAAGGGGTCCTCAGGTGGCCGGATTACTCGTTATGGGCCAGACTGGTGGGCCGTGAAGATTATCGCTGAATACTATCTCCCGTATCCAGATAGGACTCCTATATGTGTAAAATAGCAAGTTTAGAGTTCGGGTGTAATTTTTTCCTTCCTCTGCAAGATGGTCATGTACAACCTAGGTCCCTCTGGTGCATATATAAACTAGAGGGTATAGTCAGTAGAGACACAATCACAATTGCATAGGCTAGACTCCTAGGGTTTTAGCCATTACGATCTCAAGGTGGATCAACTCTTGTAACCCTATTGTCGGTGTCAAAACCGATGGATCTCGGGTAGGGGGTCCCGAACTATGCGTCTGAGGATCGATGGTAACAAGAGACTGGGGACACGATGTTTACCCAGGTTTAGGCCCTCTCGATCGAGGTAAAACCCTACTTCCTGCTATATTAATATGATTGAATATGAATACAAGAGATGATCTACCCTGAGATCATAGTGGATAAACCCTAGAGTCTAGCCTATGAGGATTTTAGATTGTCTGTTCTAGCCTCTACGGACTAAACCCTCCAGTTTATATACACACCGGAGGGGCCTAGGGTTTGTACATGTCATGTTGTAGAGGAAGGAAAATCTACACCCGAACCTAAAACTTGCCATTACATGAATACAGGAGTCCTATCCGGATACAAGAGATGATCTTCAATTATAATGTTCACGGCCCACCAGGAGTTTATCCGGCCACATGAGGACCCCTCGATCCAGGACTCCCTCAGTAGCCCCTGAACGTGCCTTCGATGATGATGAGTTCGGCTTCCGTATTGTCTTCGGCATTGGAAGGCGGGTTCCTTCTTCTGAATAGATCTTCTGTAAAAAAGGTGTATTGTGTTCGGCTCTGCAAGGTTAGTACAACCCTTAGCCTCGAAGTCAAGGCTCTTAAAAGAAAATCAATAGTGTGTCTTGTTAGGACCGAATTTTCGGGGTATTAAATCCCCAAAAGTGGTCCTTGTGCTCACCAGTCCCAGGATTACTGTTAGCTGGTGAGGCACCACTTGATACAGAAAATTCAAGAAAAAAATACAAAATATGCAGTACAAGACCATTCTGGTCTTTAAGTACGACACAAGATTTCTAGTGGCTGATGGCGAAAGCGGTCTGTAACACGTCGGCGTCTGTGGGACTCCGTTTCCCACGGGAACAGCTGACCAGGCTAACTCCTATCCTTGGGAGACTGCTATCACCGTTGCGTAGGTTCCGGGGCAGTCGTCGCAACGCTCCTCTCCATGCGAGAAATCTGGCCAAGACAATAGCCAGGGACAAGCCAGTGAGTACTTTGAATGTACTCGCAAACATTATGAACACGGGTGAAATATAATCATGCTCAAGAATATTTGATGATCACAATGTTAATTATGATATGACAGTCCATATTGCAAGCAGGTCGTTCGTATGAAAATGCATATGCAATCAGGGAGTGATAATAAAATAAATAGCGATCATTGCCACAGTCGGGCGTCTGAGCGACACCACATAAAGGGCTTATAAGGAAAAATAAATAACAGGTATGCCACAGTCGGGCGTCTGAGTGACACCACCTAAAGAGCTTATAAGGAAAAATAAATAACAGGCATGCCACAGTCGGGCGTCTGAGCGACACCACCTAAAGGGCTTATAAGGAAAAATAAATAACAGGTATGCCACAGTCGGGCGTCTGAGCGACACCACATAAAGGGCTTGTAAATAAAAGAAAAGACAGTGAATATCCAGGAGGTAGAACCATCCCAGGGATACTCAATGACGTAAATAACATAAAGGGTTAGTCCAAAAATAATAATAGCAATAGTAATAGTCATCATAGGTCACAAGTCAAGATCCATGTTCTGTTTAGTAGTTCCTCCTCCGAAGACCGACACTAAGACCGACACTTGACCCATCCCAGGCTGTAGTCCTAACCCAGGGACATGGCTATTTGAATAGATTTAATCTCTGCAGAGGGTGTACTCTTCACCCACGAATAACGGATTTCTTGTAGTCCATCTGGACTAATTCCGTCTACGGTCTTTTAATTTGAAGACACACCTGACCGCACACACCAGCCTAACTTACCAGTGTCTGGAATCAATCATGACACCCGTTAAGACAAACTCTAAGTGGGGAGGCTACAACCTCGACTAGCATGGGATCACAAAATTTATAATGCGCACAAACTGGGGAAGCTATCCCCTTCGGCTCCAACCGAAAACACCCATGCCCCCGGACCAGGTGGCCTGCCTACCGGATGCAGCCGGTATCTTCCACCATGGCCTCTCTATATGATGTGTGATAGAACAGGGGTCGACAATTTACTGAACTGTACCCTGCCGTTGGCAGGGACAAGTGGTAGTACGAAACAAGTATGGGGGTTACTGAAGCAAGACTCGATCTACGGTCGACTTAGGAGGTTCAAGCATCACTTGTATGATTAGCATAACCAATATATTCCATAACAACAGTCGGAATCACCACCCATCATGCCTCACCAAGCCATACCGGACTCCACCGCCCCGACGAGGAACAAGTGACAAGCTCTTGTCTACACCAGACAACACTTTCACGGCTTTCTTCCGTTAGGCATGGAAGGCATACGAGGGGGATCACTGTCATGCATATTAATTTGTCACATCAAAGAGTCTACATCATGCACTTATGATCATGCCACCACATGAGAAAATGAGTGCATCCATATTGAGGTAACGTTGTAATTGAATCAACAACACCCACAAGTATTGGGCCAGGGTTCAAAAATGCTTGCCTTCAAGTAGTGGGGAGGTAAAGTGCATTCGAAAACTTTTGGAAGTTTTCTCCCTCTTCAAAATCCTATTTGAAATAATATGAAATCAATACATAGCTTCAAAACAACACAAAAAAGTTGTCTGGAAAGTTTTCAAATAAATATGAAAATAAACTAGACCAAATTTGAGGAACAACAGAAAAAGAATCAAGTCATTTGGACTTATATTTAAAAAGTTGCAACCAGTCAAAGTTCAGTCAAATTTTTGTTTTTAAATAAAATCAGAAAAGAAAACAATTCGGGGGAGAATACGCCTTCGAGACGGGAAAACGTACTTTAGCGTTTGCGCTTTCACTTAAGTCAGCGCGGGCCGGTGCGGGGTCACTGACAGTGGGTCCCTTGGGCCCACTTGTCAGGTTTGACCAGTCCTAGCGTCTTCTTCCTCCTCTGTTTCGCGCGGGGCGGGGCTCCGGCGATCGCCGTCGGCGAGCCACGACTTCTTGAGGGATTTCGAGGGCGGGGATGGATCCGCAAGACTGGGGCGGACTTCCTGGTAGTCACTAGGTCGACGGGGGTGGAGGGAGTCGCCGGCGGTGAGCTCCGCGGCGGAGGTGGCCTCGGGTGGAAATGGGGGTCTCGGCTACGGTGGGTTCTGGTCGCGTTTGAGAGCATGGGCAGCTCCGCACGAGCAAGGGGAGTCTGACGGCGGTGCTGGATGGTCGAGGGAGGATCTGCACACGGTGAATGGAGCTGGGATGCGGCGGCGGCTGAACTGGCCGGAGACGAGGGAGACCGCTCTTCCCCCATCAATTGTTGGCCACGGGAGTTCCAGAGAGATGGCTAGGGGTTGCCTGAGTGCTCGGACGAGTTCGGGGGCCTCCATTTATAGCGCAACTAGGTCGATTCCGCGGCCGTGGATAAGAACGTCGGCGAACCGCCATTCTGTAGCTGTCAGGGCGACGTGGCGGCGACGGGCGCTAGCGGACGGGCTCGAGGATAAGCTCGAGCTGTTCCAGAGGGCAGCTGGCGGGCTGGAGTGGCTCGGGCGGCGCCGTCAATGGCAAAGCTGGTCGGAGCGGTAGTGGCAGCTTGCGGTGGTGGTACTGTGGGGCACCAGGAGGGAGCCAGGGCGACTCTGCGGTAAGGGAGGAGTCGGGGTGTGCTGGCTGCTAGGGAAAAGGATAAGAACGAGCTCGGGGGATACTGCAGAGGGACGCGGCGACGCGTGCGCATGCACGTGCAAAACGCGCGCTCTGCTCGCGCTCTGGGCACACACGGCAATTGTTCGGCAAAATGCCAAGGCAAGCTAGAAGGCTCGGGTGGGGTTGGGAATTAACAGGCTTAGGTTAGAGTTAGCAAGGAGATTAGTGGACATGGTAGTTTGGTCAGGGGGTCAAGTCCACAATGCAAACCAAAAACCAAGCTAAAACTGGCCATGCACACAAGGTGTTTGACAGAATGCTATGGTCATCTAGGCATGTCTTGGGTTGGTCAAACTCTCCAGACTAATGTCTCTTTAGATGTAGGGGATGGTGGCAAGGTTGGTTGGGCAAAACTAGAAACTTGCAAATGTAAGTTTTTAAGAAAATCAAATCTGGACAGAAACTAGAAGGCATTATTGCATGGACCAAAAATGATCCAAATGCTCCAATCTCTTGGACTTAAGGGTTTTGTAGGAAGGACTACAAGCAGGGAAAAGCTTATGGCCAAAAGAGCAAGTTATCATAGGGCTGTAGTAGTAAATGCCAATCTGGACCAGCGAGCAAAAGAGGGTTTTTTGCTCAACTTTTCCAAAGATCACCCAAGGGTTTTTGCATCAAAGTGATGTAGGGACTTCACATGACATCCCCAATTTTTGGTGGAATTTTTGAATATATCTATCAGGGAGTTGTAGTGCAAATAAAGCTTTAAACTCATGAAAAATCACTTTAATTGAAAAAACTTAGGGAGAAAACAATAAGGCAAATAAACCTACTGATAGAAAAAAAAAGTTTTTCTTGTGTAGGGCAAACAAGTCCAAATGACATATCTAAAAAGTTTTCACTAGGGCAAAACTCCAAAAATTCAAAAGGAAAGTGGTTCTGAAACCAAAGAAAATCCAGAGAATGAAAGGTTTAAACTCCTGGTATTTTTTTTTGATTTATAAATCAAGGTCAAATTTTTTTGGGTGTTACATGTCTCTAACGACAAGTTTTGGGTGAAGCGTCGCGTCCGTCCCACTAACATATCGAACCGTTTTATCCGGTATAGTTTCGCGTTTCGAGGTATATCTTCATTGACACATCCCGTCAGAATAGAGATCGTGCCTGCTTATTGTGGGATCCTTATCAATATGACGTGAGCATCCACGACGCGCATTACGCACGACCTCTTTGGGAACCGGCGAGGTTTATGGCTAAAGTGGGGGGACGTTCTATATTCACAGCATTATAAAAGGACACCAATCCCTTTCATCAGCCCCACGCCTTCCTCAAGCTCGAGATCTCCAATCTCCCTAGCCCCGACATTCTTATCTCCTACGCACACTGCTCCTCGCTCCTCAACCACTACTCCCCTTCCCAGCGATGGCTGGATCCGGTGCCAGGGCAAGTGGGAAGCTTCCATGATCACTGAAAAGACCGTGGCGGATCTTAAGAGCGCGAGCTATCTCGCCGCTGATATCGCGCACTGAGTCCCTGCCAAGGGTCAGGTAATTCCCGTCCCTGAGGCGGGTGAGAGGGTGGTGTTTACATCCCACTTTCTTAGGGGGCTAGGGTTTCCACTCCACCCATTTGTTTGGGGTCTTTTGTTCTTCTACGGGCTAGATTTCCATGATCTAGCCCCGAACTCAATCCTCCACATATCGCTTTTATAGTGGTATGTGAGGCCTTTCTCCGCATCCCCCCACACTTCGGCCTATGGCTTAAGACCTTCAACGTGAAGCCGAAGGTGGTGCACGGGGAACACGCGGAGTGTGGGGTGCCATGATTAGCAAGCTCCCGAATGCAACTTGGCCCAAGGGCTCATTCATGGAGATGAATAAGGTCTGGCAGCAAGAGTGGTTCTACATCACCAAACCCCGCGACGCCAAGTGGGAGGCGACGCCTGCTTTCAGATCCGGACCCCAGAGAGGCTCACCTCCTGGACAAAAAAGGGTCTGAACTGGGGGTCTACAACTGAAGTGACGACTCTTGTGAGCCACGTGTCCGGCATGATTTCCAAGGGGCACCTGCTCTCCTCCGTGGTCCAGGTGATGCTGACCCGGCTTGTTCTCCCTTGCCAAAGCCGGGACTCCTCCCTATGGTAGTTCAATCCGGCAGGAGACAAGCCGCTAAAGCATCTATTCGGCTTTACGCACAAGGAGATCTGGAAGCATCTCTTCAGGAGCCAGAAGGAATGGCCCGAAGAGACCGAGGATCCGGGCTACAGCACTATGGCCTTCGCCTCAGAGGTAATAGAAATCCTTGCCGAACATATACCCTTTCCCTTATTTGACAATAATAGGGATTGGATTTTTTACGTGATATACAAGGCTGTACGAAGAAAGCGACCCGGATTAAGAGTCCGGCACCTTTGCTCGAAGATCCTGAATCGCCTCTGGTGATGGCGATGCTGGTCCCAGCACCGTACAAGGCGCCAACCAAGAAGCCCAAGAAGACGAAGGGCAAGGGGGTCAGAGACAACCCCCGTCCTGCGGGCAAGAAGCCCGAGGACCTCCACATCCTCTCCTCTGACGAGGTGGAGGAAGATGACAAGGAGGAAGAAGAAGAGCCCCCTGCACAAGGCAGGGGGGAGAAGAGGGGGCCGTTGCTGACGTGGGTACGGCCGCGCCCCGGAGGAAACTAAACCTCGGAGGTGGTTCAGATTCGTCCGAACATAGCTTTGTGGTGAAGCCCAGGGTGAAGCCCCGGCCCGAATCGTATGTTTGTCCGGATTGGCTGCTGCACTTTTGCTTTGTTTTAGTATTTACTTAGTATTTCTTCCTTGCTGACCTACAGCCCTCCCGGTGGACACCCTGATGCCATCTCATCGGAGGGGAACTCTCTTGCGCCTGGAGAGACGGAGAGTGACCCGCCGGTCCGAGCTCCATCGCCCATGATCGGCGGGGACACCTAAGTGTCCTCCTAGCGGGTGTCCTCCTCCCAAGGAGACGAGGGCGGGGCAGGTGATGGGGAGGCCGAAGGTAATACCTCCGCCGCTGCTGACCATGGGGAAACAACCCCCATGGAGACCGAAGACGTGGGGCCCAAACAATCTGGGGCCCCGCCGAATATTGTCCCGGAGCCTAGTGCGGCTTCGGGGTCCGAAGACCCGACTCCTCAAGCGAAGGAGGATTAGGCGGCGCTCAAAGTTAATCCGGAAGCGCCGGACTCTATGGCGGGAGCACTGCAGAGTGCTCTCGTCATTGAAGAACACCGCACCGTGATGGGTGCGGCGATGAAGAAGATTCAGCCTGTCAAGGGCGGACTGAATGAAGCCTTAAATAGCCTTTTAACAGGCTTTGAGGTAAGCAATGTAATGCTTTTTTATAGAATTTTTATTTTTAATGCACATACATAGCCAGTAGCCCCTAATGCTTTGTGTGATTCTGAAAAGAATCAGACAAAGTATCCTTAGTATAGCATGCTTATAGAGCTGAACTGTGGTGCAGGCTTCATTAGTTACGGCAACTGCGCGAGACGCAGAGGTTGCCGAACTAAATCGGAAGCTCGAGCTGGCCAACGCGGACCTCGACCGCGTCAACCAGCATTTGGATGAAACGCAAGGTATGCGGATTTTTGAAATGTCAATAAGACTTAATTGATTGAGTATGTTTATAAAATCTAATGTTGTATTCTATATTACACGGTTGGCGCCACTGAGCTCGAGGCTGCCAAGGGCGAGGTTGCCAAGGCCAAGAGGGAGGCCGGGGCGATCAAGGTGGCCGCTAACAAAGCAGCTGCCGATTTAGAGGCCGAAAAGGCTGAGTGCGAGAAGCATCGGGCTCGGGTGTCCGAAGTCGAGGTCGATCTCAACAATGCCATTCTCAAATGTGAGGCATTGGAGAGGAAGACTTCGGAGCAAGCAACCGGGCTGTCTACGGCAGTGAAGACTGCCCAGGATGCGCGAAGCGAGTCACGCAGCGCTCGTCAGGAAATCAAGCAGGCACGGCTGATAGCATCTGATAAGACGTTTCTCTTACAGAGCATCTTTGGAGGACAGAAGTACATTGTGCTGACACGATTATGAAGGTCTCTGTTGATCCTTCGCGGAGCAGTGTAGACGCCGCCCAATATTTCCGAGCCCTGGAGGGGAACAACACGGAGAAGCTATTTTGGTCGCAGTTCTATGCGCCAAAACATCCGGTGCCCCTCAGTGACCAGATGAAGCAGCTGGTCGAGCTACACAACATGGCGGGTTCAGCCATGAAGGACTTAATAGTCTGGCTATGGCCCGCTGAGCCAATCCCAAGTAGCTACTTCGGATTGGTGAAGCAGCTCGTTGAGGCGAGTCCGCGGGTCGACGCATTGACGCGTTTGGCCTGCATAGAAGGTGCTCGGATGTCCTTCGCTCGTGTCAAAGTGCACTGGGCGAAGATGAACGCAGGGCATATAGCCACTGCTGGCCTGCCAGTAGGCAAGGAGCACCGCAAGCCGGAGAAGTACTTCGAGGACATCATCGAGGGCGCCCGCCTTGTAGAAGGCCAGTGTTTGAAGGATCTTGTCTTCGAGTGATTGTATTCGTATGTAAAGACTATGCTTATGAATCCGATGTATATAACTTTTGCGCTATTTATAATATCATCGTCTTCTACCTCACGTGTGACTGTTTATCTAAATTTGAAAGTTTCCAGTCGTCGGCTTCAGCCCCCATGTACATAATACATGGGTGTTCGGTCATATGCATATACACTCTTTATCCAACGTCTTGGTCTGTTTAGGAGGTGTATGCGGAGCAAACCAGGCAATCAGACTATGCGGCGTTATTGCTTTCACTTAGTCGTAGGAGCTTGACATGTGGGGCTAGGTACTAGCCCCTAGTGCGGATATGATATTCCTTTACTTAAGGCATCCAATTGCACCTGGCTGGGCAAAAACTGTTGGAAATATGCCCTAGAGGCAATAATAAATGGTTATTATTATATTTCCTTGTTCATGATAATTGTCTATTGTTCATGCTTTAATTGTATTATCCGGAAACAATGATACATGTGTGAATACATAGACCACAACGTGTCCCTATGTAATGCCCAGGATGGAATTATACCTCCTACGTGTCGAGGCACGACTTAAAGGCATAAGTCCATCCTAGAATGATCTCAAGTTTGGTAATCTTTGCACAACTCATGTAAAAGAGGGATAGTAAACTGAAAAATAGTTGGCTTACAATCGCCACGTCACAGAATAACAGTACAAGTCTCAAACATCATTCAATAAGATCACTACAACCCTCTAAGGGCAAAAGCCAAATGTCAAAGTACCAAACTCAGATAAATAAAACAACCACAGGCGGATCGAATCCTAGTAAGAGACTCCACTACTGATCGTCCGGGTAGCGCACGTAGTACCGACTACGCTCCTCGTCGTACTCCCAATCTAGCTCGGTGCCATCACCGGGATAGCTCACAGCTGGACCTGCATCTGGTGTGTGAAGTAACTGTGAGCCACAGAGGACTCTGCAATCCCGTTCCCGGGTAACAGAACTATTTAAGCCTTTAGGTGAGGAAAGGCTGAAGAAAGAAAAGAGGTGAAGGAACAACAAAGAGTCTGCAGCAGCAACTAGCACTAACTTACGCAAGAGAGAGCGAGAAGAGAAGGCATCGGCGAGAAGTGATCACTAAGTGACCCTAGCTACAAGCTCACAAACATAACCCCTCCGTGTTCAACTCCCGAGTCCCTATTCGGAAATTGACAGTCACGGAACACACGCTGGTAGTGTATTAGTATCATTGTGTCAAGTTATCTACAACCGGAATTAACAAGCTCCCATCTGCCACATAACCGCGGGAACGGCTTTCGAAAGTTCAAACCCTGTAGGGGTGTTCCAACTTGACCCATTACAAGCCCACGATCCGCGGAGTAGCAACTCCAAAGTGGGAAGACCCGAGTATCCTCGGAATCCCGTGCTCAAGTTAAACCGAACTAAGGTAAGGCTAATCCAGCAAATCCTCCCGGCGTGTCGACACCCTGATCGTAGCCGCGCGTATCTAGGTCTCAGGACACGACCGGATGGGCGATGCTACAGGTTTTTACCAAACCTTGAGTTTCCTCGAGGTGGCCCTGCAGGACCCCCGTTTCGGACCAACACTCATGTGGAGCACTGGCCCGGGGTTGTTGATTAAGAAAAAGGGTTTATAACTCCCTATGCAAGTTTAGTTTGTTATTAAGCAAATAGTACCAATGTTGGGATTTGCTGGAAAAGACTTAGCACTTAGCGGTTTATCGAGGGGGTCCCATACACCCCAACCGTGTTAGGAACGCATAATCAAGGAACATAAAACCGGCTTATACGGATCCTAACGGCATGAGTGGAACAAAACACCAAGCAAAAAGGCTTAGCCTTCCACCCTTGCCAATATACAGATGATTTCAATTAAAGCATTTATATAGTGTGATATAACCCAACCAAACTTCAACATGGAGCAAGCATCTTCACTTCACCTGCAACTAGCAACGCTATAAGAAGGGCTGAGCGAAGCGTACTTAGCCAAGCAACGGTTTGCATAGGTAGGGTGGTTAAACATGGCAATTGGTTACAAATAGGAGGCTGACAAGAAGAACATGGGCATCGAGGCAAAACTATAGATCGAGACTACTAGCAATAGGCAAAGATAGTAATGTTATCGGGGTTCGGTCATCTTGCCTG
>LR738710.1:382369454-382389499 GCA_902687465.1 Secale cereale | reverse complement strand
CTTGGACATATTGAACTTTGAAATAAAATTCTGGCAGCAGAATTTTATTGAAAGTTTGGAGCAAAAGATAAACATGCTACAGCCACTAAAATGGACATGTGAGGACATGGATGGAAAGACAACAATATATACTTCATGGAACAATCAAAATCCACCCCAAAACTATCATGCTTTGTCCTACAACATCACACGAACATGGCATCGGAACGTTACAGATTTCAGACTTAGTGAAATTTCACTAAGTCCTAAAACAGCAACATCATCATAGCATCAAAAAGAGCATGTTTAAGACACCTCGAAACTAAACATGGCAAAGGGTAAGCACCTCATCAAAGTACATATGACGGTGATCCCGAAACACACAAGCATGCATCATTGAGGTAAACTCAACGATTACAACGAGCTCAACAAGATGGCATTTCATAACAAGTGAAAACACAACATGTGAACATGGCACTTTGCAACGAAGATAACAAGGAAACAATACATCTACCATGCAACCTATCACACACAACACGTAGTTCGTGGCAAGACGAACACGTGGACATGTCATTTGCATCGTTTGGACAAACGAGCTAGAAGATATCACAAGTCAAAGGTGGCATGAAAATAACACACAACAGCAGTTTATATCATCATGCACTCTTGCAACAGCAAAACAAGCCCCTAGATGACCTCTAACATGCATGACTACAACAGGTAAAACGTAGAGGGCAACTCCACGAACATCTGGACATGCTACACGCGCAAAACGGAGCAACAGGTGAAAAGTTATGGCAGGTCAAAGTATGCATTCTCAGATAACAGATCTGGGGACTTAGAGAAAAAAAACAACCTCTGGATCAGATCTGGCGGATGAACAGTGTCGGGCCTCGGGTGAACAGTGGCGAGGCCCGGATCTGAGAAGTGGTGCGGCGGCGGCCCACCGCGGCGCTGGACTGGAGGAAGCCCGCCCGGCAGGGAGACGGGCCGGCCTGGTTGGTGCGGTGGCCTGCGGCGCTTGCTAGCGCGGGAGCCCGCCTCGCGGCGCTGGCCCAGGTGGCCCGACCGGCCCGGCGGCTGGGAGGCGGAGCGGCCGGCTCGGGCGAGCGCAGCCCTCCCGCGGCGAGGGAACTGGCGAAGGAGGCCCAGGCCCAAGGCGGTGAGGAAGCCGCGCGGGGGGGGGGAAAGAGGCGACGGGCTGGCGCAGGCCTGGCGGGGCGCGAGGACCACTTCGACGGGGAAGCGGTCGAGGGATTCGCTGTGGTCGAGGGATTCGCTGCGGGCTCGAGGCGTTGACTCCGGCTGCCTCGATCGAGGTCCAGTCGGAGGGCTGGTTAGGATCGAAGGATCCTCGGGATCCGGTCAGGATTTCTGGATCTGAGAAGATTTCGGATCTGAGTAAAATGGGAAAAAAATAAAAAGAGGGGGGAGAGGAGGAAGAAGAAGGGGACACCACAATAGACTAGGGGTCTATAAATAGCAGATTTAGACTAGGGTTTGGGGACTAGGGATGTTTAGGAGCCCTCCGATCGTGATCCAACGGATCCGATCGCGGGGATGATTTAAAAGGACCAGACGGAGATAAAAGAAAGCAGTAGGGGTATTTCCGGGACACGAAGTAAGGGCACTTCGGACCCACACGGACAACGGAGGGAAAAGTCAACGGAGTCCAAACGAGACGAGATTTGAGAGGCGGGTTGCACACAACAAAACAACAACACACAACACCACCTCGCGGCACACCGGTAACGAAAAACGCCCGAACAACAAAGTAGGCCTACGGGACGTCACGGACACGTGAGGGAGCTCCGGAACACGAAACGGACAACGGGAAGAAACGCCACGAACCGGATGCAACCCACAACACAAATGCAATGCAATGCACATGTCTACATGATATGAATGAATGCCACACACTCACACAACAAAACGACGAAAGCCCGAAAGACAAAGAACCCGAAATGGAAATAGATGAAGCCGGAGATATATTATAAGCCCAAAAGGGAAAGTATTACATCCGGGGCATTACAAACTCTCCTCTACTACAAAAAGATCTCGTCCCGAGATCTAGGACTGGAAAAAGGAAGGGTACTCGGAACGAAGATGATCTTCTCGTTCCCAGGTAGCTTCTCGGTCTGTGTGATGTGACCACTTGACTTTCAGAAACTTGATGGTCTTGTTGCGAGTCTTGCGTTCGGTTTCTTCGAGAATAGCAACTGGATGCTCTCGGTAGGAAAGGTCTTGTTGAAGATCAATCTCCTCAAACGGAATCATTCGCTCAGGTGCCTTGAAGCATTTGCGAAGCTGAGACACATGGAAGACATCATGAACATTTGCAAAGTTGGAAGGGAGCTCGAGCTGATAGGCTAGATCGCCTCTTTTGCCAAGAATTTTGAAAGGCCCAACGTATCTAGGAGCAAGCTTTCCTTTGATACCGAACCTTTGGGTTCCTTTCATCGGAGAAACTCGGAGATAGACATGATCACCGATGTCGAAAGCCAGATCACGATGCTTTCCGTCATAGTAACTCTTCTGACGCGACTGAGCGGCCTTGAGATTCTCACGTATGACTTTGCACATTTCTTCGGCTTCAGAGATCAAATCATTGCCAAGAAGTTGGCGTTCACCTGTTTCAGACCAGTTGAGAGGGGTACGGCACTTTCTGCCATAGAGAATTTCAAACGGTGCTTTGCCTGCACTTGCTTGGAAGCTGTTGTTGTAAGAGAATTCTGCAAATGGAAGACAGTCCTCCCATTTCATGCCGAAGGAGATGACACAGGCTCTGAGCATATCTTCAAGGATCTGATTCACACGCTCGACTTGACCACTAGTCTGAGGGTGAAAAGCAGTGCTGAACCTGATCTTCGTGCCCATGGCGGACTGAAAGGAGTCCCAGAACTTTGATGTGAACAAGCTGCCACGGTCTGAGGATATCACTTGAGGAATGCCATGTAGGGACACAATTCTGGAAGTGTACAACTCTGCAAGTTGAGCTGCATTGATTGATTCTTTGACTGGAAGAAAGTGAGCAACTTTGGTAAGCTTGTCAATCACCACAAAGATAGCATCATTGCCTCGCTTGGATTTAGGAAAGCCAGTGACGAAGTCCATTTCAATGTGGTCGAACTTCCACTCAGGAATAGGAAGAGGTTGGAGAAGACCGGCTGGACGTTGATGTTCTGCTTTCACTCTTCTGCATACATCACATTCATTCACGAATTGGGCAATTTCCCTTTTCATGCGTGTCCACCAGTAAGATTGCTTGAGGTCTTGGTACATCTTGGAGCTGCCAGGATGAATGGAAAGGAGAGAGTCATGAGCTTCTTCCATTATGAGCTTCCTGAGATCACCTTTGGGAACAACGAGTCTGTCCTCGAAGAACAAGGTATCTCTCTCATCAACACGGAAGCACTTATATTTTGGAGTGCCCTTTGCAATCCCATGTTTCACCTTCTTCACCATGGTATCACTGAGCTGGGCCTCACGGACTTGATCTTCCAAGGTAGGAGCAATTTGGAGATTAGCAAGAAAACCCTGCGGAACAACCTGAAGGTTGAGCTTCCTGAAAGCTTCACAAAGCTCAGGCTGGTGTGGCTTGATAAGAAGGCTGTTGCAATATGCCTTTCTGCTCAAAGCATCTGCAATTACATTCGCCTTGCCTGGAGTATACTCAATGCTGGGGTTGTACTCTTGGATCATCTCGACCCAACGAGTCTGGCGGAGGTTCAGATGCGGCTGTGTGAAGATGTACTTCAAGCTCTTGTGATCAGTGAAGATGTCGACCTTTCTGCCCAACAACAGATGTCTCCACGTAATCAGAGCATGTACCACAACTGCTAGCTCGAGATCATGTGTGGGATAGTTCTTCTCAGCTGGCTTGAGCTGACGTGAAGTGTATGCCACAATTCTCTTCTCTTGCATAAGCACACCACCAAGGCCTTGAAGAGAAGCGTCACAGAACACTTCATAGGGCTTGGATTCATCTGGAGGAATCAGAACTGGAGCTGAGACAAGCTTCTCTTTGAGGGTTTTGAAAGCCACTTCACACTCGGGAGACCAAAAGTATTTGACATTCTTCTGAAGGAGGTTGGAAAGAGGCTTGGCAATCTTGGAGAAGTTCTCCACAAACCTTCTGCAATAGCTGGCAAGACCCAGAAAACTGCGGAGCTGCTTGACGTTCTGAGGAGCTTCCCAGTTGACAATTGCTTCAACTTTCTCGGGATTAACCGCAATACCGTCAGCTGAGATAATGTGGCCCAGGTAGAGAACCTTATCGAGCCAAAACTCGCACTTGGAGAACTTGGCATAGAATTTGTGCTCTCGGAGTCGATCAAGAACCAGACGCAAGTGTTTTTCGTGATCTTCTTCATTCTTGGAAAACACCAGAATATCATCCAGATACACTAGCACAAACTCGCCAGTATAGGGGTTGAAGATGTAATGCATCATCCTTGAGAAGGTAGGAGGAGCATTGGCGAGACCGAAGGACATGACGGTATACTCATATGAACCGTAGCTCGTTCTGAAGGCCGTCTTGGGAATGTCTTCCTCGCGAATGCGAATTTGATGATAGCCCATTCGGAGGTCAAGCTTCGAGAATACTTTAGCTCCTTTGAGCTGCTCAAAGAGTTCGTTGATGTTGGGGAGCGGATACTTGTTCTTAATCGTCTTCTTGTTCAGTGGCCGGTAGTCAACACAGAGACGCTCCGTGCCATCTTTCTTCTTGACAAATAAGACACCACAGCCCCACGGAGATGTACTCGGTCGTATGAGACCCATACGCTCCTGTTCATCCAACTGTTTCTTCAATTCCTTCAATTCATCTGAAGAGAGCTTGTATGGACGCCGACAAACAGGTTCGGTGCCCGGCTCGAGTTCAATGACAAACTCCACCTGACGGTGTGGAGGCATGCCTGGAAGTTCTTCTGGAAAGACGTCTTGATATTCATTCACCACTGGAATTTGCTCTATGGCATTAATTTCACCCTTATCATTAAGAGAGAAAAGCCGAATAGTATTATCCCTGGAGGCGAAGATAATCACATCTTCATCAGAATGAGTCAACTTGACTTCCTTTTGAGCACAATCAATGTGAGCATCGTGCTGAGAAAGCCAGTCCATTCCGAGAATGAGGTCGATGTCAGAATGACCAAGAACCACCGGAGAAGCCAAAAATCGATAATCACCCATGCGAATAGAAATATCCGGAGCATAGACACTGGAGTGCATTCGTCTTCCCGGAGAAATAACTGTTAACTCCCTTGGCAGATTTTTGGTGACAAAATCGTGCTTGGATGCAAATGGATATGACATAAAAGAGCAAGAAGCACCCGAATCAAATAACACTTTAGCTGGAAAAGAGTTCACTGGAAGGTTACCCAGAATGACATCAGAAGAAGCCTCCGCTTGTGCTGCATTCATCAGATTGACCCTGGCAGCCTTTGGATCATGCCTGACAATAGCTGAACTCACAGGTGGTGGAGGAGGAAGACGCTTCGGATTCGGACATCTGTTTGCATAGTGACCTTTCTGAGTGCATTTGTTGCAAGTCACTTCTGAGAGAGGACGGAACTGAGAGCCACTGGACTTGGAGCCTTGAGACTGAAACAGCTTCTTCGACTGGTTGCTTGGGTTGGGTGGGTGGGAGAAACCACGACCACTAGAGTTCTTGTTGTTGGAGTTGTTGAAGTTGCTGGAGTTGTTGTATGGAGCTCGAATCATTGGAGGAGGAGGAAGCCAGAATTTCTGTTGTTTCGCAGCCAACTGAGACGATGAGGTAGAGTGAACAGCATCTCGAATTCTCTTCTTAGAAGCCTCCATCTTAAGCTGAGCTGCTTCTTGTTTCAAAGCCATATTATAGAACTTATCGAATTCGTCCGGCTCGAACAGAGTGAGAGCAAGCTGAAGTTCATCTTTGAGACCTCCACGGAACTGATAGATTTTGCTCTTTGCATCAGGAATGTCTTGCTTTGCATAGCGAGCGAGGTTTTGGAACTTGACATTATACTGATAGACTGTCATGGAGCCCTGCTTGAGGTTGCGGAATTGCTCACGCATACCCTCGATAACACTTGTAGGAATGTGATGCGAGCGGAAATCCTTGCAGAAATTCTCCCACGAGATCACTTGACCCGGCCTTGAGTCTTTGTACTGCTGCCACCAGTCAGCTGCTTGATCTTTCAGTTGGAAGGCTGCAAACTTCACATAGTCATCTTCTTTCACGTTACTGCACTCAAAATGCTTCTTGATATCGGTCAGCCAATCCTCAGCATCAAGAGGGTCGACACAGTAACTGAAAGCTTTAGGATTGTTGGCCAAGAACTGGTTGAGGGTAGCATGGTGCTGCTGGAAGAAGTTGCCTTGGTTCATTGGAACGCCCTGATTAGCTTGATTAGCTTGCATAGCCTGCATTTGCTGCATCATCTGCATCATCAACTGAGTGTTCTGAGCAGTAGTCTGCATAATTGCTCTCCAAGCCTCAGGCGGAGGAGGAGGTGAAGGAGGATGCTCTGGGACCTCTTCCACCTCTGGGTTGGCATTCGGAACCTTTTTCGGAGCCATCCTGTAAGAGATGACCATGAATCAGCAATTGATTGACAAAAGGAATAAGCTGAATCAATGGAATGAATTGCAACAAGTCTTCACAATAATCATTCGAACAATAAGAACGAATGAAATCATCCGAACAAGAGGAACGAATGAATTTCTCAGTTAATTGATAACATCAGTCTTCACGAGAAGCCACATAGGGATCAAAAGGATAAAATAATAAAACAACAAGGTACGGAAAGGAACAAACACAAGAGAGGAGTTTCGTTCTAACATCTTTGTGCTGAAAGCATATGAACGCGTTACGAAAAGGTTTTGCAATCCCCGGATCAGCATAGCCAAGGACCCTTTAAGATGCAACTCCTGATAGTAACCTCGGTCATATAACTCCTTCACTCAATGTCGAACCCCGAACTCACTAACCTGCATTCGTTGGAAGAATGCCTACGATCTACTGGATAAAACCCACCTATAGTTTTCCGAAAGATTCCAGTTATGCAATCAGGTGTAGGGGATACACGGGAAGCACCGCGCAATCAACTCTAACCTACATCCAGGTGTATCCATCCTTCAACACACAACCAGTCTTTCTCGGAAACTGTGTACCTCGGACCTTCGAAAAGCATCCACTATAACAAGCTATGGCAATACTCCCGAACTACCTCCCCAGTACTGGGTGATGTCGGGGTTATCTTGCCACTGGCCGTATAGGGGAGATTTTCGATGTCGGCCGTCTTAAGTATTTAGTACTGTCGCGATATGCTTGTTACAATGATACCCCGAAGCTCAACTCCTCGGTAACAGGAGGCATCGGGAACAATATCCTTGTCACAAGAACATCGAAACAATCCCAGAATACTCGCGGGATTCCTAAAAAAAAATTTGTGCAAATTTTGAAGATAGGAGAGACAAGAGTAGACGTCAGGAGTCCTCACCAGAGAGAAAGGGGATGAGAAGCAAAGAAATCCTACTCTCCGATATAATATAGGACTCAAAAAGTTTTTAGTGTGTGCCTAGACTCAACCGTCAACGGTTCGATCAAACAGTGGGGGCTCCTAGGTCGGAGAAGGCTCTGAATACCAACTTGTAATGCCCAGGATGGAATTATACCTCCTACGTGTCGAGGCACGACTTAAAGGCATAAGTCCATCCTAGAATGATCTCAAGTTTGGTAATCTTTGCACAACTCATGTAAAAGAGGGATAGTAAACTGAAAAATAGTTGGCTTACAATCGCCACGTCACAGAATAACAGTACAAGTCTCAAACATCATTCAATAAGATCACTACAACCCTCTAAGGGCAAAAGCCAAATGTCAAAGTACCAAACTCAGATAAATAAAACAACCACAGGCGGATCGAATCCTAGTAAGAGACTCCACTACTGATCGTCTGGGTAGCGCACGTAGTACCGACTACGCTCCTCGTCGTACTCCCAATCCAGCTCGGTGCCATCACCGGGATAGCTCACAGCTGGACCTGCATCTGGTGTGTGAAGTAACTGTGAGCCACAGAGGACTCAGCAATCCCGTTCCCGGGTAACAGAACTATTTAAGCCTTTAGGTGAGGAAAGGCTGAAGAAAGAAAAGAGGTGAAGGAACAACAAAGAGTCTGCAGCAGCAACTAGCACTAACTTACGCAAGAGAGAGCGAGAAGAGAAGGCATCGGCGAGAAGTGATCACTAAGTGATCCTAGCTACAAGCTCACAAACATAACCCCTCCGTGTTCAACTCCCGAATCCCTATTCGGAAATTGACAGTCACGGAACACACGCTGGTAGTGTATTAGTATCATTGTGTCAAGTTATCTACAACCGGAATTAACAAGCTCCCATCTGCCACATAACCGCGGGCACGGCTTTCGAAAGTTCAAACCCTGTAGGGGTTTTCCAACTTGACCCATTACAAGCCCACGATCCGCGGAGTCGCAACTCCAAAGTGGGAAGACCCGAGTATCCTCGGAATCCCGTGCTCAAGTTAAACCGAACTAAGGTAAGGCTAATCCAGCAAATCCTCCCGGCGTGTCGACACCCTGATCGTAGCCGCGCGTATCTAGGTCTCAGGACACGACCGGATGGGCGATGCTACAGGTTTTTACCAAACCTTGAGTTTCCTCGAGGTGGCCCTGCAGGACCCCCGTTTCGGACCAACACTCATGTGGAGCACTGGCCCGGGGTTGTTGATTAAGAAAAAGGGTTTATAACTCCCTATGCAAGTTTAGTTTGTTATTAAGCAAATAGTACCAATGTTGGGATTTGCTGGAAAAGACTTAGCACTTAGCGGTTTATCGAGGGGGTCCCATACACCCCAACCGTGTTAGGAACGCATAATCAAGGAACATAAAACCGGCTTATACGGATCCTAACGGCATGAGTGGAACAAAACACCAAGCAAAAAGGCTTAGCCTTCCACCCTTGCCAATATACAGATGATTTCAATTAAAGCATTTATATAGTGTGATATAACCCAACCAAACTTCAACATGGAGCAAGCATCTTCACTTCACCTGCAACTAGCAACGCTATAAGAAGGGCTGAGCGAAGCGTACTTAGCCAAGCAACGGTTTGCATAGGTAGGGTGGTTAAACATGGCAATTGGTTACAAATAGGAGGCTGACAAGAAGAACATGGGCATCGAGGCAAAACTATAGATCGAGACTACTAGCAATAGGCAAAGATAGTAATGTTATCGGGGTTCGGTCATCTTGCCTGGAGAGAAGACGTTCGGATCGAAAGAAGGGTCCTCGTGCTCAAACTCGTTGGAAACCTCGTGCTCAACCTCGTTGGAAAACTCGTGCTCAACTTCCGGCTCTAAACAAGACAAACACACCAAGCACCAATCAACACGATGCAATGCGCACTCGAAACATGAATGCATGAAGGATGCACTAAAGATGCACATGGAGCACGGAAAACATCACTCAAGCAAAACACCTCAAAACAAGATAACAACCTGATATTATTAATCTACACAGAAAAACACCCAAGTTTGATATAAGATTCGCTGAAATCGGAGTTACGGGCTAAAAGTTATGCCCGAAACAAGATTTGAGCGAAAACTGAAAATTACAGCAACATAGCATCTTGGGAGCTCAAAATAAATAATCTACAGCACCCAAAAAGCATGGCAAAGGACTTGAACATAAACTAGATATAATGTACAGCAACTAGGTCCAAAGTGCACCCCAAACGGAGTCACGGATCATTAGCAATGACCTTGGACATATTGAACTTTGAAATAAAATTCTGGCAGCAGAATTTTATTGAAAGTTTGGAGCAAAAGATAAACATGCTACAGCCACTAAAATGGACATGTGAGGACATGGATGGAAAGACAACAATATATACTTCATGGAACAATCAAAATCCACCCCAAAACTATCATGCTTTGTCCTACAACATCACACGAACATGGCATCGGAACGTTACAGATTTCAGACTTAGTGAAATTTCACTAAGTCCTAAAACAGCAACATCATCATAGCATCAAAAAGAGCATGTTTAAGACACCTCGAAACTAAACATGGCAAAGGGTAAGCACCTCATCAAAGTACATATGACGGTGATCCCGAAACACACAAGCATGCATCATTGAGGTAAACTCAACGATTACAACGAGCTCAACAAGATGGCATTTCATAACAAGTGAAAACACAACATGTGAACATGGCACTTTGCAACGAAGATAACAAGGAAAGAATACATCTACCATGCAACCTATCACACACAACATGTAGTTCGTGGCAAGACGAACACGTGGACATGTCATTTGCATCGTTTGGACAAACGAGCTAGAAGATATCACAAGTCAAAGGTGGCATGAAAATAACACACAACAGCAGTTTATATCATCATGCACTCTTGCAACAGCAAAACAAGCCCCTAGATGACCTCTAACATGCATGACTACAACAGGTAAAACGTAGAGGGCAACTCCACGAACATCTGGACATGCTACACGCGCAAAACGGAGCAACAGGTGAAAAGTTATGGCAGGTCAAAGTACGCATTCTCAGATAACAGATCTGGGGACTTAGAGAAAAAAAACAACCTCTGGATCAGATCTGGCGGATGAACAGTGTCGGGCCTCGGGTGAACAGTGGCGAGGCCCGGATCTGAGAAGTGGTGCGGCGGCGGCCCACCGCGGCGCTGGACTGGAGGAAGCCCGCCCGGCAGGGAGACGGGCCGGCCTGGTTGGTGCGGTGGCCTGCGGCGCTTGCTAGCGCGGGAGCCCGCCTCGCGGCGCTGGCCCAGGTGGCCCGACCGGCCCGGCGGCTGGGAGGCGGAGCGGCCGGCTCGGGCGAGCGCAGCCCTCCCGCGGCGAGGGAACTGGCGAAGGAGGCCCAGGCCCAGGGCGGTGAGGAAGCCGCGCGGGGGGGAAAGAGGCGACGGGCTGGCGCAGGCCTGGCGGGGCGCGAGGACCACTTCGACGGGGAAGCGGTCGAGGGATTCGCTGCGGTCGAGGGATTCGCTGCGGGCTCGAGGCGTTGACTCCGGCTGCCTCGATCGAGGTCCAGTCGGAGGGCTGGTTAGGATCGAAGGATCCTCGGGATCCGGTCAGGATTTCTGGATCTGAGAAGATTTCGGATCTGAGTAAAATGGGAAAAAAAATAAAAAGAGGGGGGAGAGGAGGAAGAAGAAGGGGACACCAGAATAGACTAGGGGTCTATAAATAGCAGATTTAGACTAGGGTTTGGGGACTAGGGATGTTTAGGAGCCCTCCGATCGTGATCCAACGGATCCGATCGCGGGGATGATTTAAAAGGACCAGACGGAGATAAAAGAAAGCAGTAGGGGTATTTCCGGGACACGAAGTAAGGGCACTTCGGACCCACACGGACAACGGAGGGAAAAGTCAACGGAGTCCAAACGAGACGAGATTTGAGAGGCGGGTTGCACACAACAAAACAACAACACACAACACAACCTCGCGGCACACCGGTAACGAAAAACGCCCGAACAACAAAGTAGGCCTACGGGACGTCACGGACACGTGAGGGAGCTCCGGAACACGAAACGGACAACGGGAAGAAACGCCACGAACCGGATGCAACCCACAACACAAATGCAATGCAATGCACATGTCTACATGATATGAATGAATGCCACACACTCACACAACAAAACGACGAAAGCCCGAAAGACAAAGAACCCGAAATGGAAATAGATGAAGCCAGAGATATATTATAAGCCCAAAAGGGAAAGTATTACATCCGGGGCATTACACCCTTGTAAGCCTCTAGTTGACTAGCTCGTTGATCAACGGATGGTTACGGTTTCCTGACCATGGACATTGGATATCACTGATAACAGGATCAAATCATTAGGCGAATGATGTGATGGACAAGACCCAATCCTAAGCTTAGCACAAGATCGTGTAGTTCGTATGCTAAAGCTTTTCCAATGTCAAGTATCCTTTCCTTAGACCATGAGGTTGTGCAACTCCCGGATACCGTAGGAATACTTTGGGTGTGCCAAACGTCACAATGTAACGGGGTGGCTATAAAGGTACACTACGGGTATCTCCGAAAGCATCTGTTGGGTTGGCACGAACCGAGACTGGGATTTGTCACTCCGTATGACGGAGAGATATCTCTGGGCCCACTCGGTAAGACATCATCATAATGAGCTCAATGTGACTAAGGGGTTGGTCGCGGGATGATGTGTTACGGAACGAGTAAAGAGACTTGCCATGACGAGATTGAACAAGGTATCGGTATACCGACGATCGAATGTCGGGCAAGTACTATACCGATAGACAAAGGGAATCGTATACGAGATTGATTGAATGCTCGACATCGTGGTTCATCCGATGAGATCATCGAGGAGCATGTGGGAGCCAACATGGGTATCCAGATCCCGATGTTGGTTATTGACCGGAGAGTCGTCTCGGTCTTGTCTACGTGTATCCCCAACCCGTAGGGTCTACACACTTAAGGCTCGGTGACGCTAGGGTTATAGAGATATAAGTATGCGGTAACCAGAAAGTTGTTCGGAGTCCCGGATGAGATCCCGGACGTCACGAGGAGTTCCGTAATGGTCCGGAGGTAAAGATTTGTATATAGGAAGTCCAGTTTCGGCGGCCGGGAAAGTTTCGGGGGTCACCGGTATTGTACCGGGACCACCGGAAGGGTCCCGAGGGTCTACCGGGTGGGGCCACCTATCCCGGAGGGCCCCATGGGCTGAACTGGGAAGGGAACCAGCCCCTTGTGGGCTGGTGCGCCCCCCATGGGCCTCCCCTTGCGCCTAGGGATGGAAACCCTAGGGCTGGGGATGCCCCACCTGACTTGGGGGGCAAGTCCCCCCCTTGGCCGCCCCCCCTTGAGATTGGATCTCTAGGGGGCCAGCGCCCCCCCTGGGCCCCTATATAAAGGGGGGGAGGGAGGGCTGCGCACCCTGAGCCCTGGCGCCTCCCTCTCCCTCCCGTGACACCTCTTCCTCCTCCCGTAGCGCTTGGCGAAGCCCTGCTGGAATCCCATTGCTTACACCACCACCCCGTCGTGCTGGTGGATCTCCATCAACTTCTCCTCCGCCCTTGCTGGATCAAGAAGGAGGAGATGTCTCCGCTCCGTACGTGTGTTGAACGCGGAGGTGCCGTCCGTTCGGCGCTAGGATCATCGGTGATTTGGATCACGGCGAGTACGACTCCATCAACCCCGTTCTCTTGAACGCTTCCGCTCGCGATCTACAAGGGTATGTAGATGCACTCCCCTCTCCCTCGTTTCTAGATGAGTCCATAGATTGATCTTGGTGATGCGTAGAAAATTTTAAAATTCTGCTACGTTCCCCAACAGTGGCATCATGGGCTAGGTCTATGTGTAGTTTCTTGCACGAGTAGAACACAAAGTAGTTGTGGGCGTAGATCATGTCAATTTACTTGCCTCTACTAGTCTTATCTTGATTCGGCGGCATCGTGGGATGAAGCAGCACGAACCGACCTTACACGTTCGCTTACGTGAGACAGGTTCCACCGACTGACATTCACTAGTTGCATAAGGTGGCTAGCGGGTGTCTGTCTCTCCCACTTTAGTCGGATCGGATTCGATGAAAAGGGTCCTTATGAAGGGTAAATAGAAATTGGCATATCATGTTGTGGTTTTGGCGTAGGTAAGAAACGTTCTTGCTAGAAACCTATAGCATCCACGTAAAAACTTGCAACAACAATTAGAGGACGTCTAACTTGTTCTTGCAGCATGTCCCGTGTGATGTGATTTGGCCAAAAGGATGTGATGAATGATATATATGTGATGTATGAGATTGATCATGTTCTTGTAATAGGAATCACGACTTGCATGTCGATGAGTATGACAACCGGCAGGAGCCATAGGAGTTGTCTTATTTTATTGTATGACCTGCGTGTCACTGAAAACGCCATGTAATTACTTTACTTTATTGCTAACCGTTAGCCATAGTAGTAGAAGTAATGTTTGGCGAAACGACTTCATGAAGACACGATGATGGAGATCATGATGATGGAGATCATGGTGTCATGCCGGTGACGATGATGATCATGGAGCCCCGAAGATAAAGATCAAAAGGAGCAAAATGATATTGGCCATATCATGTCACTATTTGATTGCATGTGATGTTTATCATGTTTTTACATCTTATTTGCTTGGAACGACGGTAGTAAATAAGATGATCTCTCACTTAAATTTCAAGAATTGTGTTCCCCCAAATTGTGCACCGTTTCTAAGGTTCGTTGTTCCGAAGCACCACGTGATAATCGGGTGTGATAGGATCTAACGTTCGCATACAACTGGTGTAAGCCAGATTTACACACGCAATACACTTAGGGTTCACTTGACGAGCCTAGCATGTATAGACATGGCCTCGGAACACGGAAAACCGAAAGGTCGAACATGAGTCGTATAGAAGATACGATCAACATAAATATGTTCACCGTTGATGACTAGTCCGTCTCACGTGATGATCGGACACAGCCTAGTCGATTCGGATCTTGTATCACTTAGATGACTAGAGAGATTTCTATCTGAGTGGGAGTTCATTGAAATTGTTTAGATGAAGTTAATTGTCATGAACATAGTCTAAAATCTTTACAATATGTCTTGTAGATCCAATGGCCCACGCTAATGTTGCCCTCAACTTCAACGCGTTCCTAGAGAAAACCAAGCTGAAAGACGATGGTAGCAACTATACGGATTGGGTCCGTAACTTGAGGATCATCCTCATAGCTGCCAAGAAAGCATATGTCCTTGAAGCACCGCTAGGTGATGCACCCGTTTTCCCAACAGCCCAAGACGTTATGAACGCCTGGCAGTCACGTAGTGATGATTACTCCCTGGTTCAGTGCGGCATGCTTTACAGCTTAGAATCGGGGCTCCAAAAGCGTTTTGAGCAGCACGGAGCATATGAGATGTTCCAAGAGCTGAAAATGGTTTTCCAAGCTCATGCCCGAGTCGAGAGATATGATGTCTCTGACGCATTCTACAGTTGTAAGATGGAGGAGAATAGTTCTATCAGCGAGCATATACTCAAATTGTTTGGGTTGCACACTCGCTTGTCTCAGTTGGGAATTAATCTCCCAGATGAAGCGGTCGTTGACAGAATCCTTCAGTTGCTCCCACCTAGCTACAAGAGCTTCGTGATGAACTTCAATATGGAAGGGATGGAGAAGTCCATTCCCGAGGTGTATTCAATGCTGAAATCATCGGAGGTGGAGATCAAGAAAGAACATCAAGTGTTGATGGTGAATAAAACCACTAAGTTCAAGAAAGACAAGGGTAAGAAGAACTTCAAGAAGGACGGCAAAGGAGTTGCCGCGCCCGTTAAGCCAGTTGCCGGGAAGAAGCCAAAGAATGGACCCAAGCCTGAGACTGAGTTCTTTTATTGCAAGGGAACGAGTAACTGGAAGTGGAACTGCCCCAAATACTTAGCAGATAAGAAGGCCGGCAACGTCAAAGGTATATGTGATATACATGTTATTGATGTGTACCTTACCAGCGCTCGTAGTAGCTCCTGGGTATTTCATACCGGTGCAGTTGCACACATTTGTAACTCAAAGCAGGAGCTGCGGAATAAGCGGAGACTCGCGAAGGACGAGGTGACGATGCGCGTCGGGAATGGTTCCAAGGTCGATGTGATCGTCGTCGGCACGCTACCTCTGCATCTACCTTCGGGATTAGTTTTCAACCTCAATAATTGTTATTTAGTACCAGCTTTGAGCATGAACATTGTATCAGGATCTCGTTTAATGCGAGATGGCTACTCATTTAAATCCGAGAATAATGGTTGTTCTATTTATATGAGAGAAATGTTTTATGGTCATGCCCCGCTGGTCAATGGTTTATTCTTAATGAATCTCGAACGTGATGTTACACATATTCATAGTGTGAATGCCAAAAGATGTAAGGTTGATAATGATAGTCCCACATACTTGTGGCACTGCCGCCTTGGTCATATTAGTGTCAAACGTATGAAAAAGCTCCATGCAGATGGACTTTTGGAGTCTCTTGATTATGAATCATTTGACACGTGCGAACCATGCCTTTTGGGTAAGATGACCAAGACTCCATTCTCCGGAATAATGGAGCGAACAACCAATTTATTGGAAATCATACATACTGATGTATGTGATCAAATGAGTGTTGACGCTCGCGGTGGCTATCATTATGTTCTCACCCTCGCTGATGACTTAAGTAGATATGGGTATGTCTACTTGATTAAACACAAGTCTGAGACCTTTAAAAAGTTCAAGGAATTTCAGAATGAGGTTGAGACTCAACGTGACAGAAAAATAAAGTTCTTACGATCAGATCGTGGAGGAGAATATTTGAGTCACGAGTTTGGCACGCACCTAAGGAACTGTGGAATTGTTTCACAATTGACGCCGCCTAGAACACCTCAGCGTAATGGTGTGTTCGAACATCGTAATTTGACTCTGTTGGATATGGTGCGATCTATGATGTCTCTTACCAACTTACCGCTATCATTTTGGGGTTATGCTTTAGAGACTGCCACATTCACTTTAAATAGGGCATCGTATAAATCCGTTGAGACGACACCATATGAACTTTGGTTTGGGAAGAAACCTAAGTTGTCGTTTCTAAAAGTTTGGGGATGCGATGCTTATGTCAAGAAACTTCAACCTAAAAAGCTCGAACCCAAATCGGAAAAATGCGTCTTCATAGGATACCCTAAGGAAACTATTGGGTACACCTTCTACCTCAGATCCAAAGTCAAGGTCTTCGTTGCTAAGAATGGATCCTTTCTGGAGAAAGAGTTTCTCTCGAAAGAAGTGAGTGGGAGGAAAGTGGAACTTGATGAGGTGACAGTCACCCCTTCCGAACCAGAAAGTAGCGCAGCGCGGGAAGATGTTCTTGTGGTGCTTGCACCGACTAGGGAGGAAGTTAATGATAATGATCATGAAGCTTCAGATCAAGTCACCGCTGAACTTCGTAGGTCCACAAGGACACGTTCCGCACTAGAGTGGTACGGCAACCCTGTCCTGGAAATCATGTTGTTAGACAACGGTGAACCTTCGAACTATGAAGAAGCGATGGCGGGCCCGGATTCCAACAAATGGCTTAAAGCCATGAAATCCAGGATAGGATCCACGTATGATAACAAAGTATGGACTTTGGTGGACTTGCCTGATGATCGGCACGCCATAGAAAATAAATGGATCTTTAAGAAGAAGACTGACGCGGATGGTTATGTGACCATCTATAAGGCTCGACTTGTCGCTAAAGGTTATCGACAAGTTCAAGGAATTGACTACGACGAGACTTTCTCTCCTGTAGCGATGCTAAAGTCCGTCCGAATCATGTTAGAAATTGCCGCATTCTATGATTATGATATATGGCAAATGGACGTCAAAACGGCATTCCTTAATGGCTTCCTCAAGGAAGAACTGTATATGATCCGGAAGGTTTTGTCGATCCTGAGAATGCTAACAAGGTATGCAAGCTCCAGCGCTCAATCTATGGGCTCGTGCAAGCATCTCGGAGTTGGAACATTCGCTTTGATGAGGTGATCAAAGCGTTTGGGTTTATACATACTTGGGGAGAAGCCTGTATTTACAAGAAAGTGAGTGGGAGCTTTGTAGCATTTCTCATATTATATGTGGATGATATATTGCTGATGGGAAATGATGTAGAACTCTTGGAAAGCATAAAGGCCTACTTGAATAAGTGTTTTTCAATGAAGGACCTTGGAGAAGCTGCTTACATATTATGCATCAAGATCTATAGAGATAGATCAAGACGCCTCATTGGTCTTTCACAAAGCACATACCTTGACAAGATATTGAAGAAGTTCAACATGGATCAGTCCAAGAAAGGGTTATTGCCTGTATTGCAAGTTGTGAGATTGAGCACAACTCAATGCCCGACCTCGGCAGAAGATAGAGAAAAGATGAGTGTCATCCCCTATGCCTCGGCCATAGGTTCTATTATGTATGCCATGCTGTGTACCAGACCTGATGTGAACTTTGCCATAAGTTTGGTGGGGAGGTACCAGAGTGATCCTGGTATGGAACACTGGACAGCGGTCAAGAACATCCTGAAGTACCTGAAAAGGACTAAGGATATGTTTCTCGTTCATGGAGGTGACGAAGAGCTCGTCGTAAAGGGTTACGTCGATGCTAGCTTCGACACAGATCTGGATGACTCCAAGTCACAAACCGGATACGTGTATATTTTGAATGGTGGGGCAGTCAGCTGGTGAAGTTGCAAGCAAAGCACCGTGGCGGCATCTACATGTGAAGCGGAGTACATAGCTGCTTCCGAAGCAGCGCAGGAAGGAGTCTGGATGAAGGAGTTCATCATCGACCTAGGAGTTATTCCAAGCGCGTCGGGCCCGATGACTCTCTTCTGTGATAACACTGGAGCTATTGCCATTGCCAAGGAGCCCAGGTTTCACCAGAAGACCAAGCACATCAAGCGCCGTTTCAACTCCATCCAGAGTTATATTCAAGATGGAGACATAGATATTTGTAAAGTGCATACGGATCTGAATGTCGCAGATCCGTTGACTAAACCTCTTCCACGAGCAAAACATGATCAACACCAAAACTCTATGGGTGTTCGATTCATCACAATGTAACTAGATTATCGACTCTAGTGCAATTGGGAGACTGTTGGAAATATGCCCTAGAGGAAACAATAAAATGGTTATTATTATACTTCCTTGTTCATGATAATTGTCTATTGTTCATGCTTTAATTGTATTATCCGGAAACAATGATACATGTGTGAATACATAGACCACAATGTGTCCCTAGTAAGCCTCTAGTTGACTAGCTCGTTGATCAAAAGATGTTTACGGTTTCCTGACCATGGACATTGGATGTCATTGATAATGGGATCACATCATTAGGAGAATGATGTGATGGACAAGTCCCAATCCTAAGCCTAGCACAAGATCGTGTAGTTCGTATGCTAAAGCTTTTCCAATGTCAAGTATCCTTTCGTTAGACCATGAGGTTGTGCAACTCCCGGATACCGTAGGAATACTTTGGGTGTGCCAAACGTCACAACGTAACTGGGTGGCTCTAAAGGTACACTACGGGTATCTCCGAAAGCATCTGTTGGGTTGGCACGAACCGAGACTGGGATTTGTCACTCCTAATGACGGAGAGGTATCTCTGGGCCCACTCGGTAAGACATCATCATAATGAGCTCAATGTAACTAAGGGGTTGGTCGCGGGATGATGTGGTACAGAACGAGTAAAGAGACTTGCCATGACAAGATTGAACAAGGTATCGGTATACCGACGATCGAATCTCGGGCAAGTACTATACCGATAGACAAAGGGAATCTTATACGGGATTGATTGAATCCTCAACATTGTGGTTCATCCGATGAGATCATCGAGGAGCATGTGGGAGCCAACATGGGTATCCAGATCTCGCTGTTGGTTATTGACCGGAGAGTCGTCTTGGTCATGACTACGTTAGGGTCTACACACTTAAGGTTCGGTGACGCTTGGGTTATAGAGATATAAGTATGCGGTAACCCGAAAGTTGTTCGGAGTCCCGTATGAGATCCCGGATGTCATGAGGAGTTACGGAATGGTCCGGAGGTAAAGATTTGTATATAGGAAGTCTAGTTTCGGCCACCGGGAAAGTTTCGGGGGTCACCGGTATTGTATCGGGACCATCGGAAGGGTCCCGGGGGTCCACCGGGTGGGGCCACCTATCCCGGAGGTCCCCATGAGCTGAAGTGGGAAGGGAACCAGCCCCTGGTACGCTGGTGCGCCCCCATGGGCCTCCTCCTGCGCCTAGGGTTGGAAACCCTAGGGGTGGGGGCGCCCCACCTGACTTGGGGGGCAAGTCCCCCCCTTTGCCCCCCCCTTGAGATTGGATCTCTAGGGGGGCGGCGCCACCCCCATGGCCCCTATATAAAGCGGGGAGGGAGGACTGCGCACCCTAAGCCCTGGCGCCTCCCTCTCCCTCACGTGACACCTCTTTCTCCTCCCGTAGCGCTTGGCGAAGCCCTGCTGGAATCCCGCTGCTTCCACCACCACGCCGTCGTGTTGTTGGATCTCCATCAAC
>LR738710.1:382293621-382369295 GCA_902687465.1 Secale cereale | reverse complement strand
TCTCCCCCCCCCCCCCTTGCTGGATCAAGAAGGAGGAGACGTCTCCGCTCTGTACGTGTGTTGAACGCGGAGGTGCCGTCCGTTCGGCGCTAGGATCATCGGTGATTTGGATCACGACGATTACGACTCCATCAACCATGTTATCTTGAACGCTTCCGCTCGCGATCTACAAGGGTATGTAGATGCACTCCCCTCTTCCTCATTGCTAGATGACTCCATAGATTGATCTTGGTTATGCGTAGAAAATTTTAAAATTCTTCTACGTTCCCCAACAAAAACCAACCCTTCGTATAACACGGGGTAGATCTCTATCGATCGTTGTATAAAACTAAGTCACCGGATTGCGAACCAGGTTCTTGATTATCATGACAGTCAGTTTTCGGCTTTCTCTACTGAGGTACTTGACTGGACTAGCCAGAAGTACAATCGTAGTAGTTATCCCTTTACACCCTAGTCGAACAATCGGGAACGTAGGGGTAAGCACAGGAGCTGGGTAACCCAACTATTGACCGAAGATATGATTCAGATTTGATGCATATAAGGCAAACATCCAGGATGCCGAACACTCCCTATAGGTGTTCGGTCTTTTTGACATATATCCTTATTGACAAGGCACATATGGCAATCTGATGTGGGAAGAGAACATTTTATGGTGAGTGAATAAAACTCCAAGCATAGTGCGAGTAAAGTTGTTCTATTAATATCCCTCTATAATACGGCGAGCTGTAATATTACATACAATGCCAAAAAACCTTTTTGGACATTTTACATGCCAAGAAGGTATCTAACAAGAAAGAGAAAAAAGGTTTACACAGGGTCTTAATCTAAAAAGAAACCTTAGTGCGGGTCACTGCTGCACGTCTGCGCCGTTTCCTCTTCTGTAATGTGTCCTTGAAGGGGTGAGAGTACAATGGCCGCCTGTGAAGAGAAAAAAGAAAAACCTGGAAAAGAAAAAGAAATCCAGTGTGGCCATAACAATTTTGGTTCGTTTAATGAACCTAAAGAAGATAACTTTGGAGTCCGAATAGGGTCCAGCCAAACTATGGACTATATGCAGGCGGCCCCAGTCGCCGCCCAAGGAATTTCTGAGGCATAATTATGTACTTGTCGTGGATTTGTCACGGCAGATGTCCTAGCAAAAGGACTTAGTCGTGAGGCCATCTCTACGGGTTAGCTTAAAGGGGTTAAAGCGGACAAGGACGCAAGGGTTTCTACTAGTTCGGCCCCTTCAATGAAGGTAAAATCCTACGTCTAGTTTGGTGTGATATTGCTAGGGTTTCAATGACCAGGGAGCAAATACGCTTTGCCTATGTCTCGAGTTGTTGTCCCCCCTTGAACCGTCGTCGGGTCGTCCCTTCATATACACGAGGTGACGCCCGGTCCGATTTACAGAGTCCCGAGGTCGGCTCATAAACGTGTCCGGCTCGGTCTCTATCTCTCCTATCTTACATCACAAGTTACACGCCATATGGCGGTTTACAAATCATGGGCCCTAACACCTCTTGGGCTTTAAGTCTTCTGGAATGAAGCGTCATGTTCCTTGTTCCGCTGGGCTTCAGTAGAAGTAATCTTGATAGGCTTAAACCGACCTCTCCTGGGTGGTTTATACCCAGTAGTAATATCCGTGACATTAGACCCCAGATTGATTTGAACATGTTCATGCAATCTTCAACGTCTTGTAAAGATTTCACCTTTCGTAGCTTCAAATGCTTCATAAACCGCCGTGACGACATCTTCCTGGATCACATTAAACCGTCATGACGTCATCTGCCCATTTAATACTTGTACCTGTTTTTATTTTTTACTCATTAAAAGCTCCGAAGATAAAGGCGACAGTATCGTCCCATATCCACTTTTTTGGCTCCTCGATTCCCGTGCCTGCCGTTTCATTTTTTGGCTTATAAATAGGGCAGAGGGGCATCTCCTTTTTCCCCCTTGCTCTTTTGCCTCTTCTTCTTCCTGGCGCCCGCTCATTCTCAAGCACCGTCGCCGCTGTCGAGCCCTGCATCTTCATCGAGCTTGGCCGCTGCATCAACCTGGTTGGATCAGAAAATCGCCGGCGCACCTCCGCACTCATCGGCTCCAGTAAGTTCTTTCCTTCCCCCTTACATAGATCTCATTAGGGTTTTCTCTTCCGCGAGCTCACGGGTTGGCGATTATTCTTTGTTGTTCTTCGTCATGGTTCGATAACTAAGACATATCTAATCCACCTGCTTCGCAACCGTAGTAATAACACCACTTTTTAGCGTGCATTTATTCTTCCCCAGAGTACTAGTTTAATCTGTGTTTGTTGGAACCATTGCTGCCTCCGTTGAATATAGACCATGAATATTTCCGAATTTCTGACATGCTATAGATCCATAACCTCATCACAGATTTTACGAAACCTGTTTTTTCATAACTTCAGATCTGCATCTTTCATACTCTCATCGGCGGTTTAGCTTTTAGAAAAGACTATAAACCGGTAGATACCATTAGGCCCCTGCTAAACCGCCATTTGTAAATACCTTTGAAAACTGCCGGTTTAACTTTGCACAAATCATAAACCGGCCCTTCACTATATTTTTAGCTTTTCCGTTCAAAATGGCAAAGCAAGCCAAGAAGTTCACTTCCTGCAACTGGGTCCAGTCCCGGGTTACTGAGGAAGAATTGCAGAACCGGGCTGAGATTGGCGCTTTTGGCCCAAAGAACGTCCTTCACTGGAGAGTCCCTGGACTGGACTGTTCTCCAGAACCCAAAGACGGAGAAGTCATTGTATTTCTTGATCATTTAGCCCGGGGATTCAGTCCTCCCGGGTCAAAGTTCTTCTGTGATGTGCTAGCTGACTTTCAACTCCATCCTCAAGATATTGGGCCCAATTCTGTGTCCAACATCTGCAATTTCCAAGTTTTTTGTGAAGCTTATCTACAAGAAGAGCCGTCAGTTGAACTATTCAGGGATTTCTTTCATTTAAACCGCCGCACAGAGTTTTCTGACGGTCCAAACACTGAACTTGGCAGAATGTCTATTCAGAAGAGAAAAGACGTTAGTTTTCCTCACGCCAATCACCACAGCCATCCTAAAGAATGGAACCAAACTTGGTTTTACTGTCTAGATACTTCTCTGGAAGATGAGAATCCTCTACCGGGTTATCATTCCCATTGGCTCTCTGAAAACCATCCCTTTCCTCAGTGACTGAGTGCTCAAGAATGAGCCAAATATGCTCCTCAGCTCTCAAAGCTTAGAGCTTTCACTACAAATGGGTTAACCGGGGTTGATTTCATTCGTTGTTGGATTTCCTGGAGTATTCTCCCGCTGAGCCGGCGCTCCAGTTTAATGTGCGTATATACCGGAAACCCCAAAGATCCTCTGCGCCATACAAAAGTTGTGCTAGCAGAGAATGAGATCAACGAGGCTGTTAAGAAGCTGCTGAATGAACCGATAGAAACTTGCAGTCAAACCGGACTAGCTCCCTTCTGCGATCTCAACAAACCGCCATCGGTAAATATTTATTTTGTCTGCTCTATTTCAATCCATCTTTAGTACTCTTCTTGAATGACTTCATAATCTTCAAGAGGGTAATGACCCATTCTAGAAAAGGAAAGTCCAGGATAAACCGGCGAAGGTGCCTCGCCAGAAAACCAAGGCCGTTAAGAAAAACATCAATAAGAAAAATACTGACGTATCTGAATCCAATCCTGAGGATGATGAACCGGCCTTAGAGGTATTACTTGACTCCCTTGGCTCTCTTTTCTTCCATTTTATTAACAATGATTGTACTCAGGGACACGCTGAAGGCAGCAAGGCAGGTGATGTCGAGGTAATTACCCTTTCTTCCGGTTCAGAACCTCTGCCGACACCAAAAATTCGTCGAGCAAGCTAGAAAGTACAGTTTTCTCACCCTTTCGCTTACTTGGACCCAAACTTTCTTTTGAAGAAACAGCAACATGGAGCTCGCTGCACCACGCGGCACAGTGGTCACGCCATTGAATCCACCGGTTTACCACATACACCAGCCCGGAAATTTTGCTCTGAGGTTTTATATACTCCAGATGCTCTTTATCCCAAAGCAGGTCATATTCGTCAGCCTCTTAATCCGTCTGATTCAAATTATCAGGATACTCCTCATTCGTCGTCTGGCGAATCGACAGCTACACAGATTCCTCCTCTTAAGACTGTTCATGGGTAAGACTGTTCATGGGTAAGTTTTTAATTTTGTTGTTTTAACCACTTTCTTTTACTCCTCTGATTATCATCACCTTTATCTTTTGCAGTAAGCCCAAGCCTAGTAAAAAGGCTAAGCTGAATAAACCGGCAGGTGATGACGAGATTCTTGAACTGGCAAAGGATCCTGAACCTGCTGAAGAAAATGTTGATACTTTGCATGATGATCCTCCTCAAATGGATCATGAAGTTTTTGTTGATCAAGGAAGTTCCCCAATGGATCATAACACTAATTCGGCCAGTCCTGTCCGGGCCAGCAATACTCTAGCTAGCCCTGCTAAACCTGCTGCCGCTTTAACCCAGGAAGTTCAAATCACTGGATTCGGTTACACTGCTCCTAGTGAACCTGTTGCCTTATCCAAACATACTGCAAAGGATAAAACTTTTGGCAAGGACAAAGGCAAATGGAGTGCTAACCTATCCAACTATACTCAACTTAGTGCTCAAGAGCTCCATTCCGGTTATCTGAAACGACTGTTCACTAGTCATGATCATGAAGCCGGTTTAGTAAATATGATGAAGGAACGCTATGAGGTAAACTTTTGCTTAACTTCCCTTAACTTTATTCCTGCTCAAGTCTTGTAGCTTGCCTTTACTCCATCGTAGCCCCCAAGGGCCGGTTTACTCCTTTAGGATGAACCGGGACTTCAGAATATCCATTATATAGTTTTTTCACATGCGTAGTCCCCAAGGGCCACTTTACCTTTTCAAGATGAACCGGAACTTTAGTTTGTAATCTTTGCTGAACAATGTCGCATTAGCCCCCAAGTGTCGAGTGTATAACTTTATTATGTGCTTGGGACTTTATTGAAAAAATGTCCGATAACTGCAAATACGCATTAGCCCCCAAGTGTCAAGCGTATAACTTGTTATGTGCTTGGGACTTTGAATATGCTTCATCAATGTATAATATGCTCTTCTCTTGATAAGCTGGTCTAAATCAGAAATATTCTCAAGTGGCCGAGCTCCAAGATACTTTGAAGTTTCAACAAACCGCCGGTTCCAAAGTCAAAGATGAGTTGACCCTTGTTCTAGCAGACATGGAAAAGCTGAAGAAGGACTTCCAGAAGGAACGATCGGATTGGGATGCTGAAAGAGCTACTTTGGAAAAAAGGGCAACTGATGCAGAAGCTGCTCTCAATCCTGTGACAGAAGAACTGTCCATTTTAAAGCAGCAAATAAACACAATGACTACTGCTATCTTTGGTAAGTGTACTTAACATAATTCTGAATATGATGGTTCTGCACTTCCCGGTTTAACTCAAACTCTTTGATGCAGGAAAATGTATTGCTCATTTCGGCACTGACATGCGGAAGAAGTTGAAATCCGCATATACTCTCACAGAGAAGTTGTATTCCGGCGCACAAAGGATTGTCTGCACTGCTTACCATAATACACCGGCTCCCACAACGATCAAAGGCACTTTGGAGAAGTTATCAATTCTACCTGCCCGTCTCGGAGAGCTGAAGAAATCATCTGCAAGGGCAGGTGCCTTGATGGCATTAACTCGAGCGAAAGCTTGGGTGCCTGACCTTGATCCGGCAGAAGTGATGAATGGCTATCCCAGCATGAAGGAGGACGGATCAGCATTCACAGACAGCGATTTGCGTGCTCTAACAAAAGAAATGCGGCATTTGGCCCGCAAACTATCTGATGAGGGTTATCTGTCCCGTTATCATCCGGGTTATAATGCTGAAAACTTGCGGGTCGACCCTCCGGTCTACGAGGTGAAGGTCTCATCCCGCTCGTCCGTAAGCATACTTATGCCCCTGACGTTGAACCGTCCGAACTCATAAGTGGTGAGGCTGTTTTCAAAGTGCTGACAAAGATCAATTGGGAAACCCCTGACTTCCAGCCGCTGGATGAAGACGACGAGGAGACGGAGCAGGATGATCCACAACCTTCAAGCCGAGCTGACGCAGATTCATAAACCGGTGCCGGTTTAGCTATTATATCGTAGTACCTGCAGCAAGGAACAAATCACTTTGGGCTGCCAATCGCCTTGTAATAGGGTAGTTGGAACACTTTGTTTATGTCCTCACGCATACTCCTTTTTCTTAACATTGTTCCATCTGGCAACTTCATAATTTTTCTGCCTATGATGCTTTTAACAGTTTATTTCACCTGTTTCTGCATAAGATAAAGTTTAAAGTGTCCTGGCGGTTTATCGCCGGACGGGTCATAAGGCCCAAAAACATGGTCTAGGTTTATAACCTGAACTGTATGTAAAATATAAAACATATATCATACCTATGATAAATTTTTGCGCTATTGACTTTCATCAATAATCCGCAGTAAATGCAATGATCCAAGTTGTAAATATCGACGACTCCTTGATCATTTGCCGGTTCATAATGAAACCATGCCGGGTTATGATAAAGACAGGTTTAACTGTAGATAGCACTGGCGATTTATAATAAAACCAAACCAGGTTCTGTGAACATTGGTTTATTGTGGTGGCAACTTATAGTCATCCACTCCACCGAATCAATAGATTTTAGATATATCCCAATGATCTCAAAAGATAAAAGACTTGGAAAAAACAAAGAAAACATTGTCAAAATAAAATCCTGTAGTCGAGGATTTTTACGAGCTGCCATGCTCCAAATTCGAGGCTTTTCATGGGATGCAAGGCCACTGAATTAACCATTTCACAAAGCCTGTTAAGATGGACCTCAATCCTTAACCAATCGTCAATTTAACGTTGCCAAGTTCAGGGTTTGTAAGAAGATTGACTTGTGAAACGTTCGACGGATCATACCGGGTTTACCTAGGAGAAGTGACTTACTTAATGCAGGCAGGCTAATCCGGGGTTTTAGGTGTATACACCAGGCTTCCGAGCCGTGCCTTGATAGCCTACTACAAGGGTTGTCAACTCATTGACGCTATGCGTCGGGAGCCCCTAGGTAGCATTGTGAGCTATGCTCGTCGGGTGCCTATGTTTGAGTTGTGCTATGCATCGAACTCTCTTTTGCCCCTCATCATCATGTGGGATTTGATTGCCAGATTACCGAAGCAACCAGAGCTATGCTCTTATGATGGTATTGGTTTACTAGCCGGTTTAAGAGGGCCATAGGAACTCCTTTGCACACAGAAGCCCCCATGTGACAAACTCTTAGGAAAAAAGCAGCAGATACCCCGCTTGAACGAGGATGCTGGTTTATTATATTGATCATAATATATACATTGAAAATTTATGTACATAAGCGGATCCTATGTCTCAGGTATAGTAAGGCCGAAGAAGAGCGATGTTTCATGGCCGTCTGGTTTGCTCCTCCGCGGTACGTAAGTCCTTATGTTCTCGAACATCGACGAGGTAGTACGATCCATTGTGTAGGTTATTGCTGACCACAAAGGGTCCTTCCCAAGGCAGAGATAGCTTGTGCATGTGTGTCTGGTCTTGGATGAGCCAGAGCACTAGATCCCCTTCTTGAAACGTTCTAGTTTTGACCCGGCGACTGTGGTACCGGCGCAGATCTTGCTGATAAATCGCCGATCGAGCTGCTGCTATGTCACGTTCCTCATCCAGCCGGTCCAATGCGTCTTTCCGTGCCTTCTCGTTATCAGCTTCGACGTAAGCCGCCGCCCGTGGCGAATGATAACTCACAAGTGTAGGGGATCGCAACAGTTTTTGAGGGTAAAGTATTCAACCCAAATTTGTTGATTCGACATAAGGGGAGCCAAAGAATACTCTTAAGTATTAGCAGCTGAGTTGTCAATTCAACCACACCTAGAAACTTAGTATCTGCAGCAACATAGTTTAGTAGCAAAGTAATATGATAGTGGCAGTAGCAGCAATAAAAGTAACGATAGTGTTTTTGTAGTTTTTGTGATATAAGCAACGGAAAAGTAAATAAGCTACTAGCAATATAGGTAAAGCTCGTAGTCATTGGATCGGTGATGGGAAATTACGTCGGATACAATTCATCATGTAGAAGTTATAACCTAGGGTGACACAGAACTAGCTCCAGTTCATCAATGCAATGTAGGCATGTATTCCGAATATAGTCATACGTGCTTATGGAAAAAACTTGCATGACATCTTTTGTCCTACCCTCCTGTGGCAGCGGGGTCCTATTGGAAACTAAGGGATATTAAGGCCTCCTTTTAATAGAGTATCGGACCAAAGCATTAACACATAGTGAATACATTAACTCCTCAAACTATGGTCATCACCGGGAGTGGTCCCGATTATTGTCACTTCGGGGTTGCCGGATCATAACACATAGTGGGTGACTATAGACTTGCAAGATAGGATCAAGAACACACATATATTCATGAAAACATAATTGGTTCAGATCTGAAATCATGGCACTCGGGCCCTAGTGACAAGCATTAAGCATAGCAAAGTCATAGCAACATCAATCTCAGAACATAGTGGATACTAGGGATCAAACCCTAACAAAACTAACTCGATTATATGATAGATCCCATCCAACCCATCACCGTCCAGCAAGCCTACGATGGAATTACTCACACACGGCGGTGAGCATCATGGAATTGGTGATGGAGGAAGGTTGATGATGACGATGGCGACGATCTCCACTCTCCAGAGCCCCGAACGGACTCCAGATCAGCCCTCCCGAGAGAGATTAGGGCTTGGCGGCGGCTCCGTCTCGTGAAACGCGATAATTCCTTCTCCTTGATTTTTTCTCCTTGAAACGGAAGATATAGGATCTGGGGATACGTCGGTGGAGCACCAGGGGGGCCACAAGGCAGGGGGCGCGTCCTGGGCAGGGGGCGCGCCCCCCACCCTCGTGGGTTGGCCCAAGGCCCCCTAGTGTGGTTCTTTGTGCAAATATTTTTTATATTTTCCAAAATAATTCTCCGTTGATTTCCAGGCAATTCCGAGAACTTTTTATTTCTGCACAAAAACAACATCATGGCAGTTCTGCTGAAAACAGCGTCAGTCCAGGTTAGTTCCATTCAAATCATGCAAGTTAGAGTCCAACACAAGGGCAAAAGGGTTTGGAAAAGTAGATACGTTGGAGACGTATCAACTCCCCCAAGCTTAAACCTTTGCTTGTCCTCAAACAATTCAGTTGATAAACTGAAAGTGATAAAGAAAAACTTTGACAAACTCTATTTGCTCTTATTGTTGTATATATGTAAGCTAGCATTCAAGTTTTCAACAAGATCATGAACTAACCACATTCACAATAACTTTCAGGTCTCAAGACTATTCACATCAATGGCATAATCAACTAGCGAGCAATAATAATAAACATCGGGTGACAACACTTCTCAAAACAATCATGATATGATATAACAGGATGGTATCTCGCTAGCCCTTTCTGAGACAGCAAAACATAAATGCTGTCAGGACCCCGATCCTAAGTCAAACCGATCTAGCTTGTAATACGTCATATCACTTTGCGGCCTCACACACGGTATCCCCACGGGTGCCACCTTACCTGGCCCGAGACCGTTTGCACATTTTGGCACACGTATATAACAGTGTCGCTAGCATCCATATGACAGAGAACCCGGGCCGACATGGCTAGTTATAAACCAAAAGTGGCACTAAATTATAGAGACAAGCATCCATGACCCAACAACAAATGTGTCGGTCATCATCGTATGAACCCAAGTCGTAGCAAGCTACATGGACTTAAAGGAACAACGCGTGACATTTCCCCTAAGGGACAGACACATGAACGAAGAAGGACACATGCCGGCCAGCCTACGTGTTCCGAGCAGTAGCAAGCTACCAAGGCTCAGTGGAAGCACTAGGAGGCATTTCCCTGTAAGATAGGCTACCAAAGGTAAACAACTAGGTGTCGGATCCCACACATACCAAGCATTTCAATCATACACACAATATGCTCAATATGTGCAAATACAACATTGCATCACAACAGAACTCTATGACTCAAAGTGCTTTATTTAAGAGGCTCCGAAGAGCCATACATAACATATCCATACAGGTAGGGGTCACATGACCCAACACTCAAGTCATACAATCATACAAGCACAAGCGGAAGCTAACATGTCTGAGTACAGACAACTTGGAAATAAAACAGGCCTGGTGTAGCCTGACTATCTACATGGACCTTCACAAGCTCAGGATCTCCGTCTGGGTAGCAAGCTACTCGTCGACGTCAACGTCTATGTAAAACCCGTCAGAAGGGGCAGGGTTCTCCTCTGCAACAGTTATTAAACAAACATGAGTACAAAGGTACTCAGCAAGTCTTACAACAGAACCTATCATACATGCATCATTATCAACAAGGGTAGTGGAGTTCATAGCAGCAAGCCAACTTTGACTCTTGGCTAACCTATACTACAACTCTCAGCAGATTACAAGATAAGACTACGTACACGAGTCCTCTACTCACCATAACAATACACCACCGTGGATCCTCTTCCGTCATCCTACGGAAGGGCCATCCACGGCACTCACACTTGTCTTGTGGCTTTTAGTAGTATCCATCAACTTGTCTATGAACTGTATAAGTAACCAAGTGGTCCGTACCGCGAACAACGGCTATTCGAATAGATTGGTAACCCTGCAGAGGTGTACTTCTTCACACACGCTCCCACCACTTATCGTCGTTTACTCGACATGTACTCGTCAACCTTCAAGCGGAAGCCCAGCGAGGGTGTCGGCCACGACCTGACTAACTACACAAGTCCTTAGTCCAGGTTTATCGCCTATTTGCGTTCCATCCGTGGGGAGATCCGGCCGGGGTGTCGTTCACGGCCCCAAACGATGTGTACAGGGTTCCCGAGTCACCAAACGGGTGACCGGTGAACCATGCCACGTACCTGCCGCATCACAGCCCACCCCGAGGGTCAGCGATGTGCACGACCACCAGTAAACTACAAACACCAGAAACTAGTTGCAACTCCTGGACAGAGGACAAGGGCAGTTAATAAGTCGAGAGGGTCAATTAAGGATCCCAACGTGTGGTAGTAGCTGAAACTTGAACCACACATACAGATCTCAGGTCCTATGGACGGTTCCAATGAAACAACCCACCATGTACTCCTACATGGCCTTTCATCGATACCTTTACCGAACATGTTCCACACTTCCCTCTCTTTATCGAGTATGATCATTTCACTCTGATCCATCACCCAAATGAACCAGACCTGACACAACTCTAAGCATAGCAGGCAACATAAACAAATAGTATGGTGGAACACACATCACATGGCTCAAACAATTCCTACACATGCTAGTGGGTTTCAACTATTTACTGTGGCAATGACAGGTCATGCAAAGGAATAGGGTTCAACTACCGCAGCAAGTAGGAGTTCACACGTTGTTGCCTTAATGCAGTAAAAGAGAGCAGGAGCGAGAAGATGAGTTTGTATCGGAATGATCAATGGGTTGCTTGCCTGACAGATTGGTTGTCGAGCACTGCTCTTCAGTTGGATACGCAGAAGTATCCTCGGGAGCAGGACCTACCACATAGAACATCGACGATACAATCAATATACAAACAAATGCAACAATATGATGCATGCTCATGACATGGCAAGATGAATGTGTTTTGGGCTAATGCAACTATAAACAGGAAGGTTTGAGCTCATTTGAATCAAAGATTCAAATTTAAACCCAAACTATTATTTACTAAAGTGCATTATCATGTTTTAATGTGAACAGCAAGGTTAACTTGCTCAAACATGCATGAAACTAGTACCATTGGAAAGATTGGATTTTTCTGATCAATTTTCATATATAAATCTTTTCCATCTGAGCTGCTATTGATTTTATATGATTTTATGAAGTTTAAAGCATTTTCTGGAATTTCCTGAGTTGTTTTAAATCAATTAATCCCAGAAAAGCATTTACCATGTCAGCATGACATCATGCTGACGTCAGCAGGTCAACAGACCTGGTCCAGGTAAAACCTGACCAGTGGGACCCACTGGTCAGTGTCATTGTTAGTTAAGTAACTAATTAGGATTAGTTTAGGCACTAACCTAGGTTTGACTAACAGGCAGGGCCCACATGTCAGTGACCCAGGGGAGTCAAACTCCTGGTCAAAATGGGTTGACCCACCGGCGTTTAGCCGCCGGCGAGGCCAGACGCGGCGGTGAGGTGCGGAAATCGTGCTCCGGCGACCAAATCGACGGCGGAGCACGTCTACGTGCTGCTGGTGAGGTACCGCAGCGAGTGGTGGTGGTGGTTGGCCTCGGGGTCGCCGGAATCGACGCCGGCGACGAGTCCAGAGGCTGCCGGAGTTCGGGCGAGGACGAACTCATCGGTGCTGTGCTCTTGAAGGCGCGTGGATTGGTCCTACAGCATCTATGCGACACGATGAAGCTAGTGGGCACGATGGCCGGGCCATTAGGTGGCCGGAGGCACGTCGTCGACGAGCTCCGCGGGGCGCGTGCAGGTGAGCTTCGTGCAGTCGGTACTTGGCTCGAGGGGGGAAACCGAGAGGATGCGGAGGTAGCTGGGATCACGGCGGTTGTAGCAAGCGTCGAAGCGGGCTCGGGGAAGGACGGAGCTGAGCGGGGTGATGATGGTGATCTCAGCGGCCGGAGTTGGGGAAGACAGGGTCGGGGGCGACTCCAGAGCAGACGAGCACTCGGGGCTCGGCCTGCTGGACGTAGTCGACTATGGCGGAGCGAACGGACACGGTGACGCGGCACGGGGACGACGGCGGACGCGGTTATCACGATGGCGCGGCAGCGGCAGCGTCGGCCATGGTGCGGGGGGAGCAAGGGAGAGCTTTTGGGGAGGAGGAGGCGTGTCTGTGGGCTCGGGGGAGAAGTGGGTGACCGATCAAGGCCAACAGAACGGCGAGGGGTGAGGCAGGGCAGCGGGCAGCTGCGTGGCGTGCGCTGGTGCCGGCGTCGAGCACCTGCCTGCCTGCCTGGCCGAGCCAAGCAGCTCGCAGGAGCGGTGGCTGGGCTGGGCCGGCAGGTGGGCCTGCTAGGTGGCGCGAGGTAAGTCCTTCTCTCTCCTCTCTTTTCTATTTTATTTCTATTTGTTTTCTTTTGCAACTTTGTTGAATTAATAAAAATGCTAGAACATTTTTATAAATCATGAAACTAGTCATGCCCATTGTATATAATATGAACAACATGGAACATTTTAGTTTATGATTATTTGGGCACCTAAATAATTTTATAGCATTTAAATGCCCAAATGCAATTACAATATGAATTAATCCAGAGACCTTTGGATGTCCTAGAAAATTTTGCACCATTTTTGGCAGAGGTTTAAGACCAAGGCAAAGATAATGAACATTTTTGAAGGGCATTTTGGGTACATTGGAAAAGATTTTATTAAACCCTAGTTGTTAGAAGAGGGGTGCTGGGGTTTCTGTCATTCCCATTTCAACTTTTCTGTAGAAAGTAAACATGATGCACACTCTAGCTAGTCCTAATGCAAGCACTGACTAGGGATGTGACAAATGCAGAGCACCTTTAAAGATCAAGGACTGACTAGACATTGTAATTCATGGTAAAAGAGATCCAGTCATGATCATACTCAATGCAAATTAATGGTAATACATGCAATGACAGAGGTGCTCTCCTATTGGTGCTCTTTGTGTCCGGGAAACTGATCGCCCACGAACACCTATGGGACCGGAGCCCCCTTTCGGTACGGCAAGGGAGCGGAGGATGCACGAAGAGCGGATCGAGGCGAAACACGCTAGCAGTTTACCCAGGTTCGGGCCGCACGGATGCGTAAAACCCTACTCCTGCCTTGGTTTGTATTGCGTTCTTGGCTCGGGAGCGAGAAGAGCTACAGTACTTATCGCTAGCAACACCGAGCGTGAGAGTGATCGAAAATCGGAACCTCCTCTACGTTGCGCATGGGCCTCCTTTTATAGGTCAAAGGGGTCACCGACAGGTGGCAACGCAGTCGAGGGTAGAAATGTAAAAGTGGTCGTAGTTGGAACAGTGTATGCATAGTGCTCTATACCTAACCCTAACGGCAGGGGACAAGGGCATTGAATGCCCGTCGCCATCGCCCCAAACAGTGCAAAAAGCATCCATCAGGGCGTCTCCGTCCGCCACGATGGTGGCCTTGTCACCGCAGCTCGCCACCGTGTACCCTAGGCTGCACAGCCTTCCGCCACGTGCGCCTGGAAGGGTCCCAGGGCGACGCGTGGGCGGATGAGCTGGAGCGCGGGCACTTAGTGGGAGTTCGCCGCGGCAAGCGCCTTGCCGTGGCTGTTATCTTGTCGCGCCCGGAAGCTTGTCGCTCTCCGGGCCTTGCCGGGACGCGGGGGTGCGTCGCGGCAAGTCTCTTGAAATGCCGTGTTTGGCCTTCCCAGCAAGCTCCCCTTGCCAGGGTCTTGCGCTAAAGAAGTGGTCTTGAGCCTTGAATGGCCTTCCTGGCAAGCTCCTCTTGCCGGGGCCTTGTTTCTTTATCTTGAATACTTTGTTCTTGAATGGCTCCAAAGGAACCATAGTGGGCCTTGGCGGACGCGCGGCAAGCCCTGCCACGGGACGCTGCTACTGCTCGTGCACAAGTTCGGGATACTAAGGTACCCCTACTTTAGTACACCGACAGGAGCCCCCGGGCCTGGGCCACACACGGTGCCGAGCGCTGTTGGGCCAGGCCCAAAACAGTGCACGGGCACACGCGGCCCACGGCGCGCCGTATCCCACTCCGTATCCACCGCGCCCCTCCCCAACGGCACGCGTCAATCGCGGCGTCGTGGGAGAGATCGTTGCTTGTTTCTTTAATGGGGAAAATGCGGAACGTCCCCTCCTCCCCCTTAAAAGCAGGGGAAAGCAGGGGCAGTTCTTTCTATTCGTCCGCTGCTTCTTCATCCTCCAGAAACCCCCCGCTGCTCCCCTCCTCCCCGAAGGTTGAAAGAGAGCAGCGCTCCGCCCTTCCTCCGCTGCCGCCAGCATCCCCAGCGCCGTCGACTTCCCTCGCCGTCCCAGCCATGGCTCCGAAGGGCGACAAGGCGAAGGCCGCGAAGACCGCCAAGGCGCTGAAGCTAGCAGCAATGCGGAAGAAGATGGCGGTCTTCCCGCCGAGGCTCAGCGTGGAGGAGCTGAAGGACTCCTGCTACCTCTTCTGGTCGAGGGAGACAAAGGCGCATCCGCGCACCAAGGTACTCCCCGCCGTGGCCTGCGACATGTTCCCGGGCGGATATGCCTTTTTCGCCCTGTTCTTCTATTGCGGACTCTGCCCGCCCTACTCGGAGTTCTTCTGCGATGTCATGAATACCTACCGGTTTCATCTCCTTGATTTCACCCCAAACGCTGTCTTGACCATGGCCGTTTTCGCACATCTGTGCGAAAACTTCATCGGAGTGTACCCCAACGTAGCTCTCTTCCGCCACTACTTCACGCCCCGAGTCGAGTCTGGGTCTCCTCTGTCCGGCGGAATTTCTTGGATCTTCAGGCTCCATAAGAAAGAGGCTTACTTGACTAGGGAGCTCCGCGGCAAGTGGGAAGAATGGAGGGCCAACTGGTGCTGGATCATGGAGGACAACCCACAGCAGTTCACTTCCCGGCGCCAAGTTGCAATAGTGCGCGGCAATGACTGGAGTGACCTGGCCCCTGAGGACGACAAGCTGAAGATAGCCACCACTAGGATTCTTCGCCTCCGGCAAGCCAAGCTCACTGTAGGTGCTGTCGGGGCAGACTTTCTTCGCCGCCTCATCGCCCCCTTGCAGGAGAGGAAAAGGCCTGCTTGGGAGTTTGATAACGCGACAGACATCATGAGGCTGCGCCCGGGCCTCAACTATAATTTCACGGTCTTGGAGCTCAACGCAATGCTCCAAGCGCTATTCAAGTACGACCCCAAGCATCCAGAGTGGTTCGCGTTGCCGAAGGGCGTAGTTCCGTTGTGCAACAACGCGTCGCTCAGCGCCATCCGCGCGGTGATGTCGTGGTGTGACTCCCATGGGATTGACCCCACTTGGCGGGAGCCTTCTGACGAAGCCGTGCAAACGTTCTTCGACAACTTGGTGGAGCAGCCGGTCAAGTCCGACGAGAAGAGAGGCCTCACCCGCGACACCACCGACCAAGAGATGGCGTATATTGCCACCAGGTTGGAGGAGGCAGCTGCAGCCAGGGCCGCGGGCGAATTTGGATATACTTTGGAGGAGGCGGATGCAGCGGAGGCGGTATGTCTGGCCGAGGAGGAAGAGTTCCTCAAAGTGGCAAAGCTTGCCGGGCAACCTGCTGGGACAAGCGAGGCCGCCGAGCAAGGCACAGAGTCGAGCGGGCCTACCGAGCAGGGCGTCGGATCAAGCGATCCTGCCGAAGACTCAGGCGGGTTGCTGAACCTCGACTCCTCTTCTTCGTCCTCGGGGAGTTCACCACCACCACCAAGTCCTCCGGTTGCGCCGAAAAGGCGCCTCCGCAAGGCCGCAGACGCGACGGGGCGGCAGACGAGCCATCAGCCGCAGCGCCGCCCGACACGCGCCACCACGACGAGCAAGGCCGCCAAGGGAGTGCCTCGCGCTTCAGCAGCGGCTGGAGGAGGGTCTACCTGGGCTGGAGCTAACGTTCCTGCCGCCCCTCGTGCCTCGGCGACAACTGGAGCGGGGTCTTCTCAGACCACCGTAGAGCCTACTCCTCCAGCTCCTCGCGCCGGGACGCGTGAGGCGGACTTTGATTTCTCCGCGCTTAGTTCCAACGAGGATGAGGAAGAGTAAGTACTGGCAACTTCTTGTTTAGTTTGATTTTTATTGCTCTTGTTTTGAATTTCCTTTGCCTGATTCTGATTTTGTCTGTCCTCCAGGACCCTGGCCCAGAGGGCGGCGAAGAGGGGCAAGATCCCGGTGGTCGATCTTGAGGATGAGCCCGTCGCAGCAGCAGGGGATGCGCCCGCGACAAGCTTGCCGGACCAGGCAACTGCTCCTCAGAGCAGCCCCCAGCGCAGCCCCCAGCGTGAGTCTTCTGTCTATTCTCTGCTTCGTCGGGCGCGCGCGGGCTTCCTGTCCTTGTTGACGTTTCGTTTGTTTTGTTGAATTGCGCAGAAGCAGAGCAGCAGCCCCAGGAGCGCCAAGAGATTGCTCCCGACGAGCCGCACGTCTCGACTTCTTCGCCAAGGAGGAGCTCCCCGGCGAGGGAGGATACTCCGCCAAGGGCGAGTACGCCGCCAAGGGCGAGCACCCCGCCAAGGGCGAGCACTCCGCCAAGGGGAGGCACCCCGCCAAGGGAAGGCGCCAGCGGCCCTCCGCCGGCGGGAGCCACCACCACGCCGCCGAGGGAGAACTCCCCGGCAAGGAACCCCATCGAAGAGGAGGTCCGCGCAGGTAAAATCCTTGGACTTTTCTTTTTCTGAATTTCTCTTTTTGGATATTTGCTTGACTATTTTCTTTCTTCTTTTTCTTCTGTCAGATCCGTCCGTCGCAGAGCCGATGGAGACAGAGGCCACCACCGAGGAGGTTGCGCACGACAACACCGGCGACGTCGCAGCCGATGAAGGGGCGGTCGGTGCTAACGAGCCTGCCACCGACGAGAGCGCCGAGGCTGCTGGCGTGGCAGCTGAGGGGGAATCAGGCAGCCGCACTGACGGCCCTGAGGCCGCAGGAGCGTTAGACGCTGCGCCGGCTGCCGACCCCTCTGCTGCCGCGGCTGAGCCCGGCGTCTATCTGGAGGCTGGCAATGGAGTCTTCATCCAGATCCCGTGGGCGTCCACGTCTAGGGCGCCCGCGGAGGGAGAGGTCTTCGACGGGGAAGTCCTCGCCTCCGCCGGGCTGACGTCCGTCGACGCGCCCGGCAGCAGTAGCGAGCCCGAGGAGGAGCGGCTTCTGCGGAGGCTTCTGGCCCTGTACCGTGCCAGGCAGGCCAAGTTGGAGTCCCGAGAGGCTCTGGCCGCCAAGGCGGGCGCTGACTTGGAGAAGCGCGCCGAAGGGCTCTGGGCCGCCAACCAAGCAGCCATCCGATCCTTGGCGGTGGAGCGGGAGGAGCTCGCCGAGGCGCATCAGGCGTTTATTCTTGAGAAGGCCGAAGTAGAGGAGCAGCAACGACTCGCCGCCGAGGAGTTGTCCCGGCGAGAAGGCAAACTAACGCAGCGGAAGGTTGACCTTGACAACCACGAGGACGACCTTGCCGCGCGCGAACAGTCTCTCGGCGGGGCTCTGCAGGAGGCGAAGGACGCTGCTGCAGCTGCTGAGACCGCCAAGAGAGACTTGGAGGAGAGGGTGGCGCAACTGGAGGTCCACTTGAAGACGAGCGAAGAGAAGGTTGCTGCACTTGCGTCGGAGAGGGAGAAGGACGCCCACAGTCACTCCGAGCTGTAGGTCCGCCTCTCCGACAAGGGCAAGGAGCTTGCTGTCGCCAAGGACTCCATCGCCGATCTGGAGTTGAAACTTTCCACCCTCACCGCATCGCTCGACGGCGCCAGAGAGCGGGTGACGAAGCTGAAGGAGGATCTCAGGGGCGAGAGGGCACTGTTGGAGAGTGCCGCTATCTCCCAAAACAACTTCAGGCTGACGGTGGAGCAATGGACCGAGGGGCTTGTTGCCGCCGCTGCCGATATTGACCAGGAGTTGGCGGGGCTGGGGACGGAGCACCTCGGGTACTCCACCGACGAGAATCTCCCTCACAGCGCCAAACTGAGCTTGTTCTTTAGGGGAGTGGCGCCGGCCCTCCAGCAGCTCCGGGAAAGGATCCCCACGCAGCTGGCGAACGAGGCGTGCAGGCTCTGCACGGGTGTCTTGGAGAAGGTGCTGATGAAGATAGTCTTTCGCAACCCGGGACTCAACCTCAACAACGTCCTCAGGACCTTGCCGCCCGACGCCGACCAGGAGACGCTCAAGGCCCTTGTCGCACCTATCGTGGCCAAGGTGGGCAAGATCAAGAGAGTCGAGGGCGACCGTGCAGATTAGGCTATCTTTCCTTCTGCTTCCTTTGTCGCTGCCAACCGTGCTATGAACAAAAATCTATTAGAACAGCGACAAGTCATTTTGTAACATAACTTTATTTTGGGTAGTTCATGCAATGTTATTTCCTTTACTTGACTTCATCGCTTTGTATGCTTTTACCCTACGCTTTTAGGGAACTTGCCGGCAAAGGGACCCTTGCCGCGAGCGCTGAGTGCGGAACTTCAGCAGCCTGTTGGCAGTGCCGTTGCCGACAAGAAACCTTGTCGCAGCTAGTCGCAGCACACTTATATTGTTGAGCGAACTCGAAAACGAAGTAAGGGCGCGACATTTGTCGCAGCACGCTTAAGCCGTTGAGCGTGCTCGAAACAAAGTAAGGGCGCGGCTAGCCACAAGTTGGTTCCTCCGCGCACAGGTTTTCCATACAAAGTGCGGTCGTTCAAGGAAGATAACTTTAATTTTTTTTAAAATTTGATTGCTCAAACTTTGGCGACTTAGCTTTTGTGTCGTTTTCTTCCCGGCAAGGCAAGGCTTTCTTGAATAGCACTCGGTCCACACCACTGTCTCCTTCCCCCCCGGCAAACTTGTGCGCGAGGAAAACTTCTTCTGCTTGAGAGAAAAGAAGATGGAGGAAACATAGATATGGAGCTTCGCGGCTCATTATTGCTTACTGGGGATGCGTGCTGCACAAAGTGTTAGATAATACATGCAAGGAAAATGAAAAGGCATGAAATGACAAGTTGTGCGAGGCATATAAGTTTTACTGATGCACGGGGTCTGCGCCCGGCTTTGTACAAAGGTTTACATGCAGAAGCGGCAAGACTTGTACAAAAGGTGGTTCCCAGAGCGGATCACGGCAATCGCGCCTCATGGGTAAAACTTGCGAAGGTGCTCAATGTTCCAGGAGTTGCTCACCGGTAAGCCCTCTTCGGTCTCAAGGCGGACAGCGCCGGGCCTTGTGAGTTGTCTCACCCGATAAGGGCCTTTCCACTTTGGCGTCAACTTGTTGGAATTCTTGCCGGACTGAACGCGCCGAATAACAAGGTCGCCTTCCTCGAGACTTCTGGCTTTAACTTTGCGGCTATGGTAGCGGCGCAAAGCTTGCTGGTATCGAGCAGCTCGTACAGCAGCCTGAAGACGGTCCTCCTCAAGGAGCAGTGCATCATCTTGCCGCAGCTGCTCTTGCTTGAGTTCATCGTAAGTGAGCACTCGAGGCGACCCGTATACGAGTTCCGTGGGAGAACTGCCTCTGCTCCATAGACAAGAGCAAAGGGTGTCTGTCCAGTGGCTCGATTTGGTGTCGTCCTGATTGACCAAAGAGCCGCCGACAACTCTTCAATCCAGTTTCTTCCGCATTTGTGCAGCCTGTCGAAAGTTCTTGTCTTGAGTCCGCGCAGCACTTCAGCGTTTGCCCTCTCTGCTTGACCGTTGCTCCTCGGGTGAGCAACAGAAGCAAAGCAGACCTTGGCGCCAAGGTCTCGGACATATTGCATGAAGGTGCGACTTGTGAACTGTGTGCCATTGTCGGTGATGATCCTGTTAGGGATTCCGAAACGGCAAACAATCGACCTGAAGAACTTGACTGCTGACTGTGCGGTCACCTTTCTCACTGGTTCCACTTCCGGCTACTTTGTAAACTTGTTGATGGCAACGTACAAGAACTCAAAGCCCCCGGCTGCGCGGGGGAAGGGGCCGAGGATGTCGAGCCCCCAGACCGAAAATGGCCAGGACAAAGGGATCGTCTGGAGAGCTTGAGCTGGTTGATGTATTTGCTTGGAATGGAACTGGCATGCTTCACACTTGGTTACTTGCGCAGTTGCATCTTGGAGGGCTTCTGGCCAAAAGAAACCTTGCCGGAACGCCTTGCCGGCAAGTGCTCTTGCGCCAATGTGGTGACCACATATGCCTCCATGTATCTCTGCCAACAGCTTTTGTCCGTCTTCCCGGGAGATGCACTTCAATTTGACACCGTTGAGTCTTCTTCTGTATAGTTCATCGCCGACAAACTGATACATACTTGACTGCCGGGTTATTCTTTCTGCTTCTTCTGGCTCTTCGGGAAGTTCTCCTGTTTGAAGGAAACGGACAATCTGCTGTGCCCATGCTGGAGCCTGAGGCTCAACAACAAGGACTAAAGGCATCAGTGCTGCTGCGGGAACGTCAGCTTCTACGGCAAGAACCTGTGGCTCAGCCGGAGCTTGACGTTCCCCAGCAAGCTTGCCGGGGCAAAACTTGCCGGGAACTTCTGCTTCAACTGTACAAACCCTAGGGTCCGCAGGAGCAGACTGTTCCTCAGCAACTTTATCGTTGATCTTGGGGACCTTGTTGGCGGCGATTTCAGGAAGTTCTGCCGGCAAGTAGTCACCGGAAATCAACTTTCTCTTCTTACTCTGTCCAGTTGACGGTGTTACGGAAGGTTGAGTTAGCATGAGCACAAAGATCCCCGGTTCCACGGGTAGCTTTAGTGCAGCACACTTTGACAGGCCGTCTGCGATGTTGTTTTGAGCTCTTGGAACATGCTCCATCTGCAAGCCTTCAAAGTGTTCTTCAAGCTTCCTCACTTCATCGACGTATGCTTCCATCAATGGACTCTGGTAGCTCTTGTTCACTTGTCGGACGACCAACTGCGAGTCACCCCGCCCAATAAGCTTCTTGATCCCAAGTTCCGCTGCGATTCTGAGGCCGGCAAGCAAACCTTCATACTCTGCAATATTGTTCGTTCCTTGCTCCTTGGGAAAGTGCATTTGGACGACGTACTTGAGGTGTTCTCCAGTGGGCGCGATAAACAGCACGCCGGCACCGGCGCCTTGCAGCGAGAAGGCACCATCAAAGTACATTGTCCATTCCTTGCTTGCTTCTTTGACGGGGATGCTTGTCTCTGGAATCTCTTCATCTGGCGTTGGCGTCCATTCTGCTATGAATTCTGCCAATGCTCTGCTCTGGATAGTTGAAGTACTTTCAAACTTGAGGCCAAAGCTTGACAGCTCCAGTGCCCACTCGACAATCCTGCCTGTTGCTTCTGGATTTTGCAGTATCCTCTTCAGCGGAAAGCAAGTGACCACTGTTATCTCATGTGCTTGGAAGTAATGGTGGAGCTTTCTCGAGGCCATTAGGAGGCCGAAAAGTAGCTTCTGCACCCCAGAGTATCTTGACCTAGCCCCCTGCAAGAGGGAACTGACAAAATAAACTGGGCGCTGCACCATCTTCTTCCGCACCTCTTCCTGCATCTGCGCAGACCCATCCTTGTCGGGACCAGAGCTTGACGGGGAAGCCCCCTGCTCGTCGCTGGATGTGCTTGCCGGGGCTGTGGGCTCCTCATCTGCCTCCCTCTCCGCTACCAACGCAGCACTAACCACTTGATTGGTTGCTGCTAAGTACAACAGCAACTTCTCTTGGGGCTTAGGTGCGACAAGTATTGGAGTGGAGGACAGGTACCTTTTCAAATCTTGCAGCGCTGCCTCCGCTTCCGGAGAACATTTCATTGGACCTGCCTTTTTCAAAATTTTGAAAAACGGCAGGGCGCGTTCTGCAGACTTAGAAATGAACCTGCTGAGAGCAGACACACAGCCGGCAAGCCTTCGTACGTCCTTGACGCGCTTCGGAGCTTCGATCTGCTCGATGGCTTTGATCTTGTCGGGATTGGCTTCAATCCCCCTCTGGGACACGAAGAACCCGAGAAGCTTGCCGGAGGGGACTCCGAAGACGCACTTCTCGGGGTTAAGCTTGAGTTGTATCTTGCGCAGATTCGCAAAGGTTTCATCTAGATCTTGAATCAGAGTATCCTTGTCCTTGCTCTTGACCACTATATCATCCATGTAAGCTTCTACATTCATGTGTATCTGTGGCTCAAAAGCAGTGTGGACTACCCTGGCAAACGTTGAACCGGCATTCTTCAATCCAAAGGGCATGCGTATGAAACAGTAAGTGCCACATGGAGTAATGAACGCGGTCTTCTCTTCCTCTTCTTCAGCCATAAATATCTGGTGGTATCCAGAGTATGCATCAAGAAATGAAAGCAACTCACATCCAGCCGTGGAGTCAACGAACTGGTCAATGTGCGGTAAGGGAAATGGATCTTTGGGACAAGCTTTATTCACATCGGTGAAGTCTATACAAAGCCTCCACTTCCCATTTGCTTTGCGCATGACAACGGGGTTGGCCAGCCACGTGGGATGGAGTACACCTCTGACAAGGCCTGCCGCTTCCAGCTTCTTGATTTCTTCAGCGATAAACTCCTGGCGCTCCACCGCTTGCTTTCTGACCTTCTGCTTGACGGGCCGCGCGTGAGGACAAACGGCAAGCTTGTGCTCAATCACTTTCCTGGGAACACCGGGGATGTCAGACGGTTGCCATGCAAGCACGTCGACATTCTCCCGCAGGAAAGCAACGAGCGCGCTTTCCTATTTAGGATCGAGCGTGGCACTGATGGTGAAAGTACCACCAGTGTCGTCCTCCTTGGCGGACACCTTCTTGGTCGTGGGTGGAGCTGCCATTGCCTTCTTGCACTTGCCGGTGGAGCTCGATGGTGCGTCCTCGACGGCAGCGCGGCACTCCGAGGAGGTGCGTTTGCCGGAGTGGGCCCCAGAGCTCTTGCCGGACTTGGTCTTGTTCTTCCCCCCGGGAGCTTCAGCGGCAAGTGTCTTGCTATCTGTTGCGGCTGCTGCGTCCCGGTAAATCTTGTCAGCACAGATAAGCGCGTCCTTCTTGTCGCCGGGGACAAAGATGACGCTTATCGGGCCCGGCATCTTGAGCATATTGTAGGCATAAGGAGAGGCTGCCATGAACTTGGCGGGTGCTGGACGGCCAAGTATCCCATTGTAAGGCAATGGGATATCGGCAACGTCAAAGGTGATCCTCTCAGTCCTGAAGTTCAGCTCTCCGCCAAAAGTTACTGGCAGTGTGATTTTCCCCTTCGGCTTGCTCCTTCCCGGGTTGATCCCTTGGAATGTGCCGGTTTCCTCGAGCTCGCTGTCGGGGATCTGGAGTTTCCGGACTACAGCAGAGGAGATCAGGTTCAGGCTGGCCCCGCCATCAACCAACATCTTGGTGACCTTAAGGTTGCGGATAGGTGGTGAAACCAACATCGGCAAGCACCCGACCGCAGTTGTCCGGTCAGGGTGATCCTCAATGTCAAAGATGATGGGCGTGCTGGACCACTTCAGGAGTTTGCGCGACTCGACGGGTGGCTCTGCTGCATTAACTTCCCGCACCCATTGTTTGAGTTGGCGGTGGGAAGTATGCAGAGAGGCACCTCCATCGACGCACAAAACTTCTGTGGCCTTCTGGAACTCCTGCTCGCTGTTGTCCCCGTCGTCCATGTCTTCGTCGTCGTCTTCGTCTTCGTCCTTGTCGCGGCCGCGGGGAGGTCTATCTCCTTGCCGCTGCTTGGCCTTGCCACGGCGTCCTCCCCGGCCATTGAACGGCCGCTTCTTGCCGGACTCTCCACCACCTCCCTGGGCCTTCTCCTTGTCGCGTCTCTCATACTCAGCTTTTTTCTGCTCAACGAGGTACTCGACCCTTTTGCAGTTCTGGAGGTCGTGGCCCTTGGTGCGGTGGATCTTGCAGTACTGCTTGTCGGAGCCGTCCTGCTTGTCGGCGGTCGCCACAGCCTATTTGCCGGAGCTGCTAGCCTGGGCTTTATTGGCGCCAGCCTCCTTGCCGGACTGCTCGACGACCAGTACTTCTTTGCTCTTCTTCTTCCTGTTGTTCCGCCGCCGGTTCTTCTTTGCCGGGGCGGCATCCTCACTATATGTTCCCCCTGCTCCAGTATCTTCTCTAGGGAGTCTCCTCCCTTCTTCAGCGCGTGCGCACTTGTCGGCCAGGGCATAAAGCTCACTGACATCTCGGATCTTGCACATCGCCATTTCCTCCCTCATCCTGCGGTTACGCACGTTCTGGTGGAACGCGCTGATAACCGCGGCAGGGTGGACGTCTGGGATGTTGTGCTGGACGCGGCTGAATCTTTGGATGTACTTTCGCAGGGACTCTCCTTCCTTCTAGGCAAGTATATGAAGATCACTTTCCTGGCCATGGGGCTTGTGGCCGCCCGTGAAGGCGCCGACAAACTGATGGCACAGGTCGGCCCAAGAAGAGATGGAGTTTTCCGGCAAGTGCATGAGCCAAGATCTGACGTTTGGCTTGAGCACTAGCGGGAAGTAGTTTGCTAGTATCTTCTCGTCTCGTCCCCCGACAGCCTGCACCGCGATGGTGTAGATGCTGAGGAACTCTGACGGATGAGTCTTGCCGTCGTACTTCTCAGGTACGTCGGGCTTGAAGTTCTTCATGCTGGGCCACTGGACTTGCCGCAGCTCACGGGTGAACGCAGGACAACCCGCCGCGTACGGTAAGTCGCCTGGTTCTCCGGGCGCGTGCATGTCGACAGCGGGCCCAGCGCGCTGGTCGGATTGTCGCCACGCCTCTCTTCGATGCTCGATGCGAGTTCGAGCGTCTTCTTGTCGTCTGTCGTCAAGGACTTGGCGTTGATCATGGTGAGCTCGTGGATCCGATGACGCCGTGGAGTCGTCGTCGATGTTGATCCGGCGAGTCGGCGATTTCGGCCTTCGAGGCGGGGAGTGCACGGTAGTTGCACCCCCGGCGGTCTTGTCGCCATCAGCCCGCGCCTGGCTAACTTGCCGCGGCCGCGACGTCGTCGGCTGCTGCGGAGTGTCGTTATTGGCGAAGGCGATGAGGCTCTGGATGGTGGCCCTCCAGTCTTCGGCCTTGTCTGCCGCTGGAGGGAAGTCAAGGAGTAGCTGAGCTCGAGCTAGAGCTTCTGCTGGTGTGGCGGGGAGCGGTGGCGAGCGGTGCGAGGAGCGAGATATGCTCGGACTTCTAACAGCGTTAGAAGGAGCAGCATCTCGTCCCGGCGACCGCGCCTTGCTCGTGCTAGCACGTTGGCCTTGAGCGGCCCACGACCCGCCAGTTTGACCTTGTCCCAACAAGCATATGCTACCTTGTGTACCACGTCGCTGCCGGTCCGGCACCTCCTGAGAGGGGTGCGGTGCGTGCACGGACGCCGAGGTCTTGGAGTGCGCCCGGTCGTCCGTCTTGTCCTTGGACTTGGCGGCGCCGTGAGTTTCCTCGCCGGTGTCCGCCCTTCCACCAGCGTCTACCCTACCGACCGTTGGCTCCGGTGGCGGCGGGATCGACGCGGACGGGCCTGCTACCTCCGAAGCCTTCTTCTTCGGCGGCATGTCGATGAAGTCGATGAAGTTGATGAAGTTGATGAAGTTGCTGAAGATTTCGCCCGCGCGAACGCCGGATCAGGTTCACACAACCTCGACGCCCCCCCTACCTGGCGCGCCAAAGATGTCGGGGAAACTGATTGCCCACGAACACCTATGAGACCGGAGCCCCTTTTCGGTACGGCAAGGGAGCGGAGGATGCACGAAGAGCGGATCGAGGAGAAACACGCGAGCAGTTTACCCAGGTTCGGGCCGCACGGATGCGTAAAACCCTACTCATGCCTTGGTTTGTATTGCGTTCTTGGCTCGGGAGCGAGAAGAGCTACAGTACTTATCGCTAGCAACACCGAGCGTGAGAGTGATCGAAGATCGGAACCTCCTCTACGTTGCGCATGGGCCTCCTTTTATAGGTCAAAGGGGTCACCGACAGGTGGCAACGCAGTCGAGGGTAGAAATGTAAAAGTGGTGGTAGTTGGAACAGTGTATGCATAGTGCTCTATACCTAACCCTGACGGCAGGGGACAAGGGCATTGAATGTCCGTCGCCGTCGCCCCAAACAGTGCAAAAAGCGTCCGTCAGGGCGTCTCCGTCTGCCACGATGGTGGCCTTGTCACCGCAGCTCGCCACCGTGTACCCTAGGCTGCACAGCCTTCCGCCACGTGCGCCTGGAAGGGTCCCAGGGCGACGCGTGGGCGGATGAGCTGGAGCGCGGGCACTTAGTGGGAGTTCGCCGCGGCAAGCGCCTTGCCGCGGCTGTTATCTTGTCGCGCCCGGAAGCTTGTCGCTCTCCGGACCTTGCCGGGACGCGGGGGTGCGTCGCGGCAAGTCTCTTGAAATGCCGTGTTTGGCCTTCCCAGCAAGCTCCCCTTGCCAGGGTCTTGCGCTAAAGAAGTGGTCTTGAGCCTTGAATGGCCTTCCCGGCAAGCTCCTCTTGCCGGGGCCTTGTTTCATTATCTTGAATACTTTGTTCTTGAATGGCTCCAAAGGAACCATAGTGGGCCTTGGCGGACGCGCGGCAAGCCCTGCCACGGGACGCTGCTACTGCCCGTGCACAAGTTCGGGATACTAAGGTACCCCTACTTTAGTACACCGACACTTTGATAAGAGGATGATGGCTCTGCATAAAAGTAAATAGATTGGCCCTTCGCAGAGGGAATCAGGGATTTGTAGAGGTGCCAGAGCTCGATTTTTAAATAGAGATCGAATAACATTTTGAGCGGTATACTTTCATTGTCAACATATCAACCAAGAATCTCGATATCTCCCATGCTACGCACATTATAGGCGGTTCCCAAACAGAATGGTAAAGTTTATACTCCCCCAACCACCAACAAGCACACTCCATGGTGAGCCCGAAACAACGAGTACCGTCCAAACCAGCAACAACCCTGGGGGAGTTTTCTTTGATTATTATGATTCTGCCAGCCATTTTCCCGTGAATGATGAGCGGACTCCACTCATTGTGAGAATAACCCACCTAGCATGGAAGATATAGACAACCCTAGTTGATACATGAGCTATTCGAGCATACAAAACAGAATTTCATTTGAAGGTTTAGAGTTTGGCACATACAAATTTACTTGGAACGGCAGGTAAATACCGCATATAGGAAGGTATAGTGGACTCATGTGGAATAACTTTGGTGTTTATGGAAGTGGATGCACAAGCAGTATTCCCGCTTAGTACAGGTGAAGGCTAGAAAGAGACTGGGAAGCGACCAACTAGAGAGCAACAACGGTCATGAACATGCATTAAAATTAATCAACAATGAATGCAAGCATGAGTAGGATATAAATCACCATGAACATAAATATCGTGAAGGCTATGTTGATTTGTTTCAACTACATGTGTGAACATGTGCCAAGTCAGATCACTTAAATCGTTCAAAGGAGGATACCACCCATCATACCACATCACAACCATTTTAATATCATGTTGGCACGCGAGATAGACCATTATAAACTCTCGGCTAATTAAGCATGGCATAAGCAGCTATGATCTCTAGTTGTCATTGCAAACATGTTTCATTCATAACAAGCCGAATCAAGAACGACGAGTAATCATATTTACAAAAACAAAAGAGGTCGAGTTCGTACCATCTTTTCTCATCTCAATTAGTTCATCATATATCATCCTTATTGCCTTTCACTCGCATGACCGAACGATGTGGATAATAATAATAGTGCACGTGCATTGGACTAAGCTGGAATCTGCAGGCATTTAATACAAGAGAGAAGACAAGGTAATATGGCTCAAAGTTAATTCAACAACAAAGCGTAAGAGAGCCACTAAGCATTTTGATCATGGTCTTCTACTCTCAACCCCTAAAGAAAAGAAAAGAAACTATTTAAATGGGAAAGCTCCGAACAAGCAAAAGAGGAATGGGAAATCTGTTTGGGTTTTAATTTTTAGTTACTACTACAAGCAAAGAAAGTAAACTAGCTAGAAGCTACAACTAATATTTTTTGTTTTTCTGGGTTTTTCTAGCACGCAAGAAAAAGACTAAGAAAAATAAATTGAAACTAAGCATGGATGGTACAGTGAAGGAGTGTGAGCACCGACAACTAGAATAAGTGTGAACATGAATGTAAGTCGGTGAGAAACACGTACTCCCCCAAGCTTAGGCTTTTGGCCTAAGTTGGTCTATGGCCAGTACTGGCCTGACGGATATCCAAAGTTGTAGTTGGGATCATACTGAGACGCAGAAGATGCTGCCTGCTGAGCTACAGCTCGAAGTCGGGTTGCCCCAGTCATGTTATAATAGGCATTTGCCTCCTCCATAGTTATAGTGTATCTTCCTTTTTCCTGAAAGTTACACAAAGTAGGGGCAAGAAGAACAATAGGGATGGCATGCTGCCTATTAAAGATTAGTCGATATTTGGCGGTTTGATTATCCCACTCTATAAACCGATGACTAGCCATAGCATGACAGTCTAAATAAGCAGGAGGTAAAGGTTCATCATACGTGTGCACAGACACACCAAGATAGCGGGCTATGCGAGTAGCATTGATCCCACCGAATAAATCTCCATGCAAACCATTATGGTGTAGTCTACGTGCAACAATAGCTCCCAGATTATATTGCCTATCACCTAGTACAGCACTCCTGAGAACACTAAGATCAGGGACACACATGTGACAGGCCTCATCTTTACCGTTTATGCATCTACCGATAAAGATGGCAAAGTAATAAATAGCAGGAAAATGTATGCTCCCCGTGGTAGCTTGTGTGACGTCCCTGGACTCTCCCATCGTAATACTAGCAAGGAATTCTCTAAATTCATATTTGCGAGGATCACTCATACTGCCCCACTATGGGAGCTTGCAGGCAACATTAAAATCCTCTAAATCCATGGTATAAGATTTATCATAAAGGTCAAACAGGACAGTGTGAGAATTACGTGAAGATGAACATTTAAACCTTCTCACAAAGCTATCAGTTAAGCCATGGTATTGAGGACACTTATCTTGTATGAAGTCCTCAAGGTCAGCGTTGCCCACATATGCGTAAAATTCATCTTTGATGCCCGCTTGACCCATAAATTCATCTGACGGCCATTCACAAGACCGCACATCAGCATCCCGCGGTGGTTCATCGCCCGGCTCACGGAACGCGAGCCTCGGTTCTTGCTTCCTTGAAGGACCACCTTGGAAGTTCCTCCTAAACACTTTTTTGAAATTTTTAGTAACTTCAAAATAAAAGTTAAACAAAGTCAACAAGATTGATAGCAACAACTCCTACTAGTGCCTAGAGACTATATCATGCATTAGAACTACTTGGGACCAAGAAAATTTGATATGCAAGCTCAAGAACAAGGTCACCACAACAGCAAAAATTTGCAACAAATAAAGCACTAGAACAAAAACTAATTGGACCAATGGAGGAGTCACATACCAAGGAACAATCTCCCCAAACAGTTTGGTGAATGGTGCTTTGAGCAAGGAGATCGAAAATGGCAGCAAAATGAGCTAGAACTCGGGTTTGAGCTGGTTGGGGATTTTTTTTGGGAGGAAGAAGAAGAGCATGGGTGAAAGGATAAGTGGAGGGGGGCCACGTGGGGCCCATGAGGCAGGGGAGCGCGCCCTGGGCAGGGGCGCGCCCTATGCCCTCGTGGCCACGTGCTGGCTCCCCTCGCTGTGTGTTCAGTGCCATATTTTTTAAAATATTCTAGAAAAATCATATTTCATTTTCATGGCATTTGGATAACTTTTATTTTTGGGATATTTTTTTATTGCACGGATAAGTCTGGAAACAGACAGACAATGCTATTTTTGTTTTATTTAACCTAATTAACAGAAAGTTAAAGGAGGGTATAGAAGGTTTGTGCTATCTAGATTCACCTATCCCATGTTCATCAAAAGGAATCCATTAACAAGGTTGACCAGGTCTTGTTAATAAAATCTTTCCGAGTAACATGAAACCGGAGAATTTTTGAATAACACTAGGTTACCTCAATGGGGATATGTATGTCCCCAACAATAAGAATGTCATATGCCTTCTTGATAGTAGGAATAGGAAATTCAAAACCTCCAATAGTAATAGTTGAAGTTTTTCCAATATAATTGATACTGTGGACCTGAGGTTGTTTCCTCGGAAAGTGTACTGTATGCTCATTACCATTGACATGAAAAGTGACATTGCCTTTGTTGCAATCAATAACAGCCCCTGCAGTATTCAAAAAAGGTCTTCCAAGAATAATAGACATACTATCATCCTCGGGAATATCAAGGATAACAAAGTCCGTTAGAATAGTAACATTTGCAACTACGACAGGCACATCCTCACAAATTCCGATAGGTATAGCAGTTGATTTATCAGCCATTTGCAAGGATATTTCAGTAGGTGTCAACTTACTCAAGTCAAGTCTACGATATAAAGAGAGAGGCATAACATTAACACCAGCTCCAAGATCACACAAAGCAGTTTTAACATAGTTTCTCTTAATGGAGCAAGGTATAGTAGGTACTCCTGGATCTCCTAATTTCTTAGGCATTCCACCCTCAAAAGTGTATAGCAAGCATGGTGGAGATTTCTACTTCAGGTATCTTCCTTTTGTTGGTAACAATATCTTTCATATACTTAGCATAAGGATTTGTTTTAAGCACATCAGTCAAACGCATACGCAAAAAGATAGGTCTAATCATTTTAGCGAAGCGCTCAAAATACTCATCATCCTTTTTCTTGGATGGTTACGAAGGAAAAGTCATGGGTTTCTGAACCCATGGTTCTCTTTCCCTACCGTGCTTCCTAGCAAAAAGTCTCTCTTATCATAACGTTGATTCTTTGATTGTGGGTTATCAAGATCAACAGCAGGTTCAATCTCTACATCATTATCATTGCTAGGTTGAGCATCATCATGAAAATCGTCATTAATATTATCACTAGGCTCATGTTCATTACCAGATTGTGTCTCGGCATCAGAAACAGATATATCATTAGGATTTTCAGGTGTGTCAGCTACAGGGTCACTAGGAGCATGCAAGGTCCTATCATTTTTCTTTTTCTTCTTCTTAGAAGAACTAGGTGCATCTAAATTAGCTCTCTGAGAATCTTGCTCAATTCTCTTAGGGTGGCCTTCAGGATACACAGGTTCCTGAGTCATTCTACCACCTCTAGTCACAACTCTAATGGTATTATCATTATTCTTACTATTTAATTCATTGAGAAAATCATTTTGAGCCTTAAGTACTTGTTCTACTTGAGTGGTAACCATAGAATCATGTTTACTAATAAGTTTCAGTTCACTTTTAGCACTAGACAGATAATCACTCAACTGTTCAATCATATAAGCATTGTGTTGTAGTTGTCTACCAACATAAGCATTGAAGCTTTCTTGTTTCACAATAAAATTGTCAAACTCATCTAAACATTGGCTAGCAGACTTATAACGAGGAATATCACCTTCATCAAATCTATAAAGAGAATTTGCCTTTACTACCTGTGTCGGGTTGTCAAGACCATGTATTTCTTCAATAGGCGGTAAATTCTTAACATCTTCAGCTTTAATACATTTTTCTTTCATGGATTTCTTTGCCTCTTGCATGTCTTCATGACTGAGAAATAGAACACCTCTTTTCTTCGGAGTTGGCTCAGGGGCTGGTTCAGGAAGTGTCCAATTATTTTCATTGGCTAGCATGTTATTCAATAGTAATTCAACTTGTTCCACTGTTCTTTCCCTGAAAACACAACCAGCACAACTGTCCAGGTGGTCTCTGGAAGCATCGGTTAGTCCATTATAAAAGACATCAAGTATATCATGCATCTCAAGAAGATGGCCAGGCAAAGCATTAAGTAACTGGAGAAGCCTCCCCTAAGCTTGTGGCAGACTCTCTTCTTTAGTTTGAGCAAAGTTATATATTTCCCGTAAGGCAGCTTGTTTCTTATGAGCGGGAAAATATTTAGCAGAGAAGTAATACATCATATCCTGGGGACTACGCACACAACCAGGATCAAGAGAATTAAACCAAGTCTTAGCATCACCCTTTAAGGAGAACGGAAATAGCTTAAGGATATAGTAGTAACAAATCTTTTCATCGTTGGTAAACAGGGTGGCTATTTCATTCAACTTAGTAAGATGTGCCACAACAGTTTCAGACTCACAACCATGGAAAGGATCAGATTCAACCAAAGTAATTAACTCAGGATCAACAGAGAATTCATAATCCTTATCAGTGACACAGATAGGTGAAGTAGCAAAAGCAGGGTCATGTTTCATTCTAGCATTCAAGGACTTTTCTTTCAGCTTAGCTAATAATTTCTTAAGATCATATCTATCATTGCAAGCAAGAAAGTCTCTAGCAGTTTCTTCATCCATAACATAACCCTCAGGAACAACAGGCAATTCATATCTATTGGGAGTAGTTTCATCATCACTTTCATAAATATCATCAACATTTGCACTCTCACTAACCTTAGCAATTTGTTCATCTAGAAATTAACCTAGTAGCACAGTATCAGGCATAGAGGTAGTTTCATCATACATAGCAGAAGTGGCATCATGAAGAACATACGACATATCAGATTCAATAGCAGGAGTAGGTGTCGCAAGTTTACTCATAACAGAAGGAGAATCAAGTGCAGAGCTAGATGGCAGTTCCTTACCTCCCCTCGTAGTTGAGGGTAAGATCTTGGTTTTTGATTCCTTCAAATTCTTCATGGTGATCAACAGATATAAATCCCAAGTGACTTAAAGAATAGATCTATGCTCCCCGGCAACGGCGCTAGAAAATAGTCTTGATAACCCACAAGTGTAGGGGATCGCAACAGTTTTCGAGGGTAAAGTATTCAACCCAAATTTGTTGATTCGACACAAAGGGAGCCAAAGAATACTCTTAAGTATTAGCAGCTGAGTTGTCAATTCAACCACACCTAGAAACTTAGTATCTGCAGCAAGATAGTTTAGTAACAAAGTAATATGATAGTGGCGGTAGCAGCAATAGAAGTAACGATAGTGTTTTGTAGTTTTTGTGATATAAGAAACGAAAAGTAAATAAGCGACTCGCAATATAGGTAAAGCTCGTAGGCATTGGATCGGTGATGGGAAATTACGTCGGATGCAATTCATCATGTAGAAGTTATAACCTAGGGTGACACAGAACTAGCTCCAGTTCATCAATGCAATGTAGGCATGTATTCCGAATATAGTCATACGTGCTTATGGAAAAGAACTTGCATGACATATTTTGTCCTACCCTCTCGTGGCAGCGGGGTCCTATTGGAAACTCAGGGGTATTAAGGCCTCTTTTTAATAGAGTACCGGACCAAAGCATTAACACATAGTGAATACATTAACTCCTCAAACTATGGTCATCACCGGGAGTGGTCCCGATTATTGTCACTTCGGGGTTGCCGGATCATAACACATAGTAGGTGATTATAGACTTGCAAGATAGGATCAAGAACGCACATATATTCATGAAAACATAATAGGTTCAGATCTGAAATCATGGCACTCGGGCCCTAGTGACAAGCATTAATCATAGCAAAGTCATAGCAACATCAATCTTAGAACATAGTGGATACTAGGGATCAAACCCTAACAAAACTAACTCGATTACATGATAGATCCCATCCAACCCATCACCGTCCAGCAAGGCTACGATGGAATTACTCACGCACGGCGGTGAGCATCATGGAATTGGTGATGGAGGAAGGTTGATGATGACGATGGCGACGATCTCCACTCTCCGGAGCCCCGAACGGACTCCAAATCAGCCCTCTCGAGAGAGATTAGGGCTTGGCGGCGGCTCCGTCTCATGAAACGCGATAATTCCTTCTCCTTGATTTTTTCCTCCTCGAAACGGAAGATATAGGATCTGAGGATACATCGTTGGAGCACCAGGGGGGCCACGAGGCAGGGGGGCGCCCCCACCCTCGTGGGCTGGCCCAAGGCCCACTGGTGTGGTTCTTTGCGCAGATATTTTTTATATTTTCCAAAATAATTCTCCGTTGATTTCCAGGCGATTCCGAGAACTTTTTATTTCTGCACAAAAACAACATCATGGCAGTTCTGCTGAAAACAGCGTCAGTGCGGGTTAGTTCCATTCAAATCATGCAAGTTAGAGTCCAAAACAAGGGCAAAAGGGTTTGGAAAAGTAGATACGTTGGAGACGTATGTGCGAATCATGACGGATGTCACTAGGGAGGACCGCTTCAGCTCCATATACCATGAAGAAAGGCGTATAACCCGTAGACCTATTAGGTGTGGTGTTGATGCTCCATAACACAGAGGGTAATTCCTCCACCCAACAACCCGGCGTCCTCTGCAAAGGGACCATAAGCCGGGGTTTGATGCCTCTCAAGATCTCTTGATTAGCTCTCTCAGCTTGACCATTGGATTGGGAGTGAGCCACGGAAGATATATCAAGACGGATATGCTCTCCTTGATAGAACTCCTCCATGGCCCCCTTGGATAGATTGGTACCATTATCAGTTATAATGATGTGTGGAAAGCCAAACCGGAAAATCACCTTCTTGATGAATTGAACCGCAGTTGCTGCATCACACATGCTGACTGATTCCGCCTCAACCCACTTGGTAAACTTATCCACCGCCACCAGAAGGTGGGTCTTCTTATCTGGAGATCTCTTAAAGGGCCCGACCATGTCTAGCCCCCAAGTCGCAAATGGCCAAGTAATTGGAATCATCCTCAACTCTTGAGCCGGTATATGAGCACGCCATGAGAACTTTTGGCAAGCATCACATTTTCTGACCAAGTCCTCCACATCGGCGTGAGCCGTCAGCCAGTAGAACCCATGACGAAAAGATTTAGCCACCAAAGATTTTGGACCGGCATGATGACCACAATCTCCTTCGTGGATCTCTCTAAGAATATCACGGCCTTCATCTGGCGACACACAACGTTGAAACACCCCAGATACGCTGCAATGATGCAGTTCTCCATTGACAATAGTCATTGATTTAGACCGCTGGACTATCTGTCTAGCCAAGACTTCATCTTCTGGCAACTCACCTCGGTTCATGTACGCCAAGTACGGTACCGTCCAATCTGGAATAACATGAAGCGCCGCCACCAATTGGGCCTTCGGATCAAGAACAGCCAAGTCCTCTTATGAAGGTAACTTCGCTGACGAATTATGCAATACGTCCAAAAAGACATTGGGTGGAACCGGTTTACGTTGAGAACCCAGCCGGCTTAACGCGTCAGCCGCTTCATTCTTTCGCCGGTCCACATGGTCCACCTGATAACCCTTGAAGTGTCCAGCAACTATGTCCACCTCTCGACGATACGCTACCATAAGTGGATCCTTGGAATCCCACTTACCAGATACCTGTTGAGACTCCAGGTCTGAATCGCCGAAACATTTAACCCGGCTTAAATTCATCTCCTTAGCCATTCTCAGACCATGGAGGAGAGCTTCATACTCAGCTGCATTGTTAGTATAAGGGAACATTAAACGGAGGACATAACAGAACTTATCACCTCGTGGGGAAGTTAATATGACTCCAGCCCCCGAGCCCTCCAATTGCCTGGATCCATCAAAGTGAATAGTCCAGTACGTATGATCCGGCTTTTCCTCCGGTGCTTGCAACTCTGTCTAATCGTTGATGAAATCAACCAGTGCTTGAGATTTGATTGCAGTATGAGGCACATACTTCAACCCGTGGGGACTAAGTTCAATGGCCCACTTGGCAACCCGACCCGTTGCTTCTCTGTTCTGGATTATATCGCCAAGAGGGGCTGAACTGACCACGGTGATTGGATGGCCCTGAAAGTACTGCTTCAGCTTCCGGTTTGCCATGAAGACTCCATGTACCAATTTCTGCCAATGCGGGTATCTCTGTTTCGACTCAATTAGTACCTCGCTGATGTAGTAAACCGGCTGTTGAACCGGATATTCCTTTCCTGCCTCCTTGCGTTCCACCACAATGGCAACACTTACCGCTCGAGCATTAGCAGCCACGTATAACAATAGCGGCTCATTATCAACTGGTGCAGCAAGGACAGGCGGCTCTGCCAACTGTTTTTTCAAGTCCTCGAACGCAGCATCAGCAGCATCACTCCAGAGAAAGTGGTCTGTCTTTTTCATCATCTGATAAAGCGGAATGGCCTTCTCTCCCAAACGGCTGATAAACCGGCTGAGCGCCGCAATTCGGCATGCCAAGCGTTGGACATCGTTGATGCACGCCGGTTTAGCCAAGGATGTAATCGCCTTGATCTTCTCCGGATTAGCCTCAATTCCGCTGTTTGACACCAGGAACCCCAGGAGCTTGCCTGCTGGACCACCAAAAACACACTTGGCCGGATTAAGCATCATCTTATAGATCCAGAGATTATCAAACGTTTCCTTTAAGTTTGTTATCAACGCCTCTTCCTTCCTGGATTTCACCACAACGTCATCCACATAAGTATAAATGCTCCGCCCAATCTGTCCATGAAGACAATTATGTACACAATGATAGGTCGCCTGGGCACTCTTGAGCCCGAAAGGCATAGATACATAGAAGAAGGCTCCAAAGGGAGTTATGAAGGCCGTCTTCTCCTGGTCCTTAACTACCATCTTGATCTGATGATAACCGGAATATGCATCCAAAAAACTTAAGCGCTCACAACCTGCCGTAGCATTGATGATTTGATCAATACGAGGGAGGGCGAAGGGATCAGCTAGGCAAGCCTTGTTCAGATCTGTGTAATCAACACACATTCGCCAAGTGCCGTTCTTTTTAAGCACCAACACCGGATTAGCCAACCACTCCGGATGAAACACCTCAATTATAAAGCATGCGGCCAAGAGCCTGGCCACTTCTTCACCAATAGCCTTGCGCCTTTCTTCATTGAAGCGACGGAGGAATTGTTTAACTGGTTTAAACTGGGATCAATATTAAGAGTGTGCTCAGCGAGTTCCCTCGGTACACCTGGCATGTCAGAAGGCTTCCATGCAAAGATGTCTCGATTCTCACGGATGAACTCGATGAGCGCGCTTTCCTATTTCGGGTCCAGATTAGCACTGATGGTGAACTGCCTGGATGAATCGCTAGGAACAAAGTCAACCTGCTTGGTCTCATCAGCTGATTTAAACTTCAAGGCCGGATCATGCTCTGTGGTTGGCTTCTTCAGCAGAGACATATCTGCCGGATCAACATTATCTTTATAAAATTTCAATTCCTTGGTTGCACAAACTGCCCCAGCATAAGCTGCATCACCTTTCTCGCACTCCAAAGCAATCTTACGGCTCCCATGGACCGTAATAGTTCCTTTGTGACCCAGCATCTTGAGTTGCAGATAAACATAACAAGGCCTCGCCATGCACTTAGCATAAACCGGCCGCCCGAACAGGGCATGATACGGGCTCTTGATTTTTACCACTTCGAAGGTCAAAGTCTCAGATCTCGAGTCATGCTCATCCCCAAAAGTGACCTCCAAATCTATCTTATCGACTGGATATGCCGATTTACCAGGCACCATGCCGTGAAAAACAGTGTTGGACTGCCGAAGCCTTTTGTTTGTCAACCCCATGCGACGAAAAGTCTCATAATACAGAATGTTGATGCTGCTTCCTCCACCCATGAGCACCTTGGTGAACTTGTATTCCCCATCCTGAGGTGCCACAACTAGAGCCAGCTGACCCGGATTATCAACCCGGGGCGGATGATCCTCTCGGCTCCACACAATGGGCTGTTCCGACCAGCGTAAATAGCGTGGCACCACCGGTTCAACGGAATGTACTGCCCTCTTGTAAACCTTCTGATCACGATTACATAGGCTTGTTGTGAAGACGTGATACTGCCCACTACTCAACTGCTTCAGATTACTCTGATATCCTGATTGCTGCTGTTGATTGCCCTGATTGTTATAACCACCCTGGCCGTGCTGCTAGTTATGCTGATTATGCCCATTCTGGTTGCTGTGATTGTTCTGGTTACCTTGAAATCCTGAACCGGATCCACCACCTTGATAACCCGGTCCGTGAAAACCAGGACCTGAACCGCCGGACGATCCATGATCATATTGGGACCGGTTTATGAACTCCTTCATAATAAAGCAGTCGTTCCAGAGGTGTGTGGCTGGTTTCTCCTGCGTACCGTGCCTCGGGCAAGGTATATTCATCTGGCATTCTAGACTAATATTCGGTCTCCCACCCCGCGGGGGTGGTCTGCCCTTGCGGCGATGGCCATCCTCCTGGACATTAGTGTTAGCCACAAAATCGGAATTTACTATCCGCCTTACGCTTACCATTATGTCCTTGATTCGCCGGGCTGGGCTGCGGCGCCTTACCATTCTTCTTTGCTTTTCCTGACTTCTTGTCATCAGATTCTGGATACTTGGCACTATCTGAGTCTGCATACTTCACCAAAGTGCCCATGAGCGTTCCCATGTCATCACAATTACGTTTGAGCCATCCCAACTTTAGCTTCAGAGGCTCAAACCGGTAATTGCCTTCCAAGGTTATAACTGCCGTGTCCAGGTTGATGCGGTTGGAAGAATGTAGGATCTCCAATACTCGACGCACCCAATGGCTCGTTGATTCGTGCTCTCCTTGAACACAGGCAGCTAAATTGACGATAGACACCGGCTGCTTGCATGTGTCTTTGAAGTTATTGATAAACCAGCGGCGTAACTCGGCCCATGATCTGATGGAGTTGGGAGGTAAGCTTTTTAGCCAAGTACGAGTTGTGCCCTCCGGCATCATGGTGAAATATTTAGCGCATGCCGCATCGTCTACGTCCAGCATCTCCATGCCATCTCGTAGCTTTTGACCCACGTCTCAGGGGATAAGTCTGCAGTATAATTGGGCACCTTGCGCGGTCCTTTGAAATCCTTGGGCAGTCGTACATTGCGTAAAGCGGGGGTGAGACAGGGCACTCCTAAGGAACTGGATGTCACCCCCGGTTCAACTGTGGTAGATGGACGAACCGGCGTCAGCTGACGGGCTTCATACTGCGCTGCTAACTCGGCCTCCCGGCGCTGCCTGCCCTGATCCACCACATCTTGAGTGTTTGCACCTCCTCCCGCCGGGTTATCCCTCCGCGGCGGATTATGATTCCGCGCGCTGCTTGATACGGCCGGTTCTTCCAAGTGCCTGCTATAACTCCGGCTTGGGCGAGAGGTGGAGTGAATTCTCTCGCGGCTGTGAGAATAAGCTTGCTGCTGAGTTAAAGCCGTCTCCAGAAACTCCCTGGCTCGCCGTGCCTCGACCGCTATAGGGGATTCTCCTTCAATGGGAAGAGCGGCCAGTCGTGAAACGGCAGCAACTATGTTATCCAATGGGTTGGAGTAGTGACCAGGAGGGGTAGGTACATGCTATGACGGAACGACCTGGCGGGTTGGCTCCGCGGCCTGTGGCTGGACTGATGCTCCTGTGCCAGGCGCTCCTCCCCGGTTTACCTCCGGCCGGTTACTGGTGCCTGCTCCTGGCGTACTGAAAAGGTTCCTCGCCTCATAAACCGGTGGCAGGCAGGATTGTTGCCTTCTCCTCATTACGTCGCGTGAAGCAGTCTGATCCAACATGAGCCGGTAAGCCTGAGCATCCAGTTCGGCCTGCCTCGCAATCATCCTGGTATTCTCAGCAGCTAGGTCCAATTTCGCTTGATCTATCTGGCTCTTTACCTGAGAAACTTCTGCATCATGTTGTTGGCCGACCTCTGCAGTTAACAGCGCTGTCAAAGTGTCAACTAAGGTGGATAATACCTGAACCGGCGATTGAACCGGGCCTCCAGCCCTAGCCGCTGCCGTCGCCAGGTCTGATGTTAACGTCGTCGCAGTCGAAGACTGTTGCACAAGTTGTGATCCGGTCATGAAGACTACGATCCGGTTTGGCGGATCCAGGGGTCCGGAATACTATCACCACTGGAACAGCCCCCAGACCGGCCATCCTGTAGCAAGTATAAAGATTTTGTTTCTCCAGTGGATGATTCATCGCCGGAATAAACAACGGTCTCGCCACCGGAGTCCGATCCATCCTCAGCTTGCGCTCCGTGAACCGCTCCAACGAAGACGTGCTTCACGACGGGCCGAACCCGGGCAGGTCTCGCACGCTGAGCCGACTTGACGATGTTGGGGAAGATGTTCAGCTCAGGGCCCGGTTCGCCGATCTTGCCGATGAAGATGTGGATGCCGCCAAAGGGGACCCGGTACCCGTATTCCATTGAATCGGCCTCGGGGCCCCAGCCTGCATCGTCGATGTAGATCTTGCCGCGACGACTCTTAGTCATCCGGCCCACTGCATAGCCCTTGAGTCCTTCAAAGCTTCCCTTCAAGAACTCAAAACCATCGTGCGATAGCCCCACGGTGGGAGCCAACTGTCGTGGTTTTGTCACGGCAGATGTCCTAGCAAAAGGACTTAGTCGTGAGGCCATCGCTACGGGTTAGCTTAAAGGGGTTAAAGCGGACAAGGACGCAAGGGTTTATACTAGTTCGGCCCCTTCAATGAAGGTAAAAGCCTACGTCTAGTTTGGTGTGATATTGCTAGGGTTTCGATGACCAGGGAGCGAATACGCTTTGCCTATGTCTCGATTTGTTGTCCCCCCTTGAACCGTCGCCGGGTCGTCCCTTTATATACACGAGGTGATGCCCGGTCCGGTTTACAGAGTCCCGAGGCCGACTCATAAACGTGTCCGGCTCGGTCTCTATCTTTCCTATCTTACATCACAAGTTACACGCTGTATGGCGGTTTACAAATCATGGGCCCTAACACCTCTTGGGCTTTAAGTCTTCTGGAATGAAGCGTCATGTTCCCTGTTCCGCTGGGCTTTAGTAGAAGTAATCTTGATAGGCTTAAACCGGCCCCTCCTGGGCGGTTTATACCCATTAGTAATATCCCTGACAGTACTCGAGGCACATATGCTATTACCTTGTGGGGCAGTCCACGAGGGCGTAGCTGTCAATCCTGCACAGGTTCATCTGAGCTGCCGCACTGAGGTGTATTCCAGACACGTTTAGTTATGTCCTCTATTGGTAAATTATCTGGCTTGAATAGGCCGTTTTGGACTTCGGCTGCTAAGGCTGCAGTGTCCTCCTTCGTATGGAGAGAGCGCTCCATATTTCCATTGACCGTGATGACGCCATGTGGTCCGAGCATTTTAAGCTTTAAATAGGCATAATGCGGGACTACATTAAAGCGGGCGAAGGCCGTTCTTCCGAGTAGTGTGTGATAGCCTGTCGGGGTATTTGGATCGACACCTATGGGATCACAAGAATCCCTACTACGGTTGCGGGGCGCGGGGTTGAGAGAAGAGCGGATCTAACGATCAGGACACGGTTCCTTTATCCAGGTTCGGGCCGCAAAGATGCGTAAAACCCTACTCCTGCTTTGGTGGATTATACGTTGGTGTTCTTTAGCTAACGAGGAGCTCCAAGAGAGTCGTGAGGAGTTCTAAAAAGCCGAATCCTCCTCTTGGTCGCCTCGGGCCTCCTTTTATAGGGAAAGGGGTTGCCACAGTGGCACACAGGAGGTAGAAAGGGTACAGTGATGCGAGGTTATCCCTCGCTTTACAGGACAACGTGCATTTAATGCGCCCAGCTTAGGTGTCCTTGTTTATCGGGGACGGGGAGGAGACGTCCGTCTTGTCCATCGCCGCTCCTCCTCGTGTTGACACGTGCCCTAGCCAGCGGCGCCTGAGGTGCCATGTAGGCAGATAGGAAGCTGAGGTGGCGCAACGGCGGGTCTCCATGAGGATCTGCGGGTTGCCACGCAGGAGCCTGTCCAGCTGGTTGGGTCGGCAGCTGCGTGGGTCGGTGGAAGCCCAGTTGATGTGGGCCTGACGGTGGCCCCGTGGGTGTCCTCGGCAAGGGCCTTGCCGGGGGCCCCGGCAAGGGTCTTGCCGTGGCGCCTGCTGTCATCCCTGGCAAGGTGCTTGCCGGGGGCCTTCTAGTCCTCCTTGGCTGGGATCCCGCCAAGGGTCGTCGTCTTCTTAACTTACATCTGATCTTGAATGTCTTCACAAAGATCTGCATGCCACCACGGGGGTATCTCCCGAATCCTCGCCCCACGGGGGCGGTGGACTCAAGGGTGATTCACTCCGTAGGCGCGGGGCGAGCTGCCGCGGCAAGGGCCTTGCCGGGGCTGCCAGGGCTGGCCCCGGCAAGGATCTTGCCGGGGAGAGCCGCTTCGTCCCTTGGCTCCTTGTGGTCTTGTTCTTGGTGTCGCTCCAGTCTCCATCGAGCTTCAGTCTTGCCCCGGCTTGCCTCCCTTGCCATGCTTGGTGTGGTGGCACCGTGGCTCAGACTGTCCGTGCACAGTCAAAGGGGTACAAAAAGTGTACCCCTCTTTTTGTACACCGATAGGAGCCCCCGGGCCTGGGCCACACATAAGCGTGACACGTTGTTGGGCCAGGCCCAGAACGGTGTGCGTGCAGGCGGGGTGGTTTTCACCGTGGTAAAATTTCCGCGCACTGTGCCTCCCACGACCCGCGTGCGTGGCGCCGGGTGGAGGGGCGTGCGCGACGTGGGCGGCATGCGTGGGGCGGTTTCCGTAGGCATGCGTCACGTCACAGTAAATGCGAAAGGAGGTGGCCCGCGCCTTCCCCATAAACGGGGGGAGGTGTGGGGGCGTGGCCCGCTGACTGGATGGGGCCGAGGCGCGGTCTGCTAGGCGTCCACTCCCCACGATCATGGGGTGGGGAGAGGTTGCCTCACCCGTCCCTTCGGTCCTGCACGTTCGCCACGTGCCTCCCATGCGTTCGAGGTGGCGAGCGGTGTAGACGGGAAACCGAGCCATCGCTGGTTGGGGCGGCGGGTCGGTCCCAGCCGCCATTCGCCTTCTGCGTCTTGATTGGCCGAGCGGGGCGGTCGAGCTCCAGCCCCGCCCCTTTATAAAGGGCGGAGGGAGGGGACGGTGCCCCGCACTCCTCCATCTTCTTTCTCCTTCAGCTTCTGCTCCTTTCTTTTGTCCGCCATGAAGAAGGAAAACCCCGGCTCCTCAACGGTGGCGGCGAGGGTCGCTGCTCGACAGCGCGTCCCCCCTTCTCCTGCACCCGCAGTGGCCGAACCAGCCACGAGGGGAAGAGGGAGGGGGCGGGGTCGTGGGCGAGGCCGGGGTGCTCAGGGAAGAGGAGGACGGGGTGGCTCGCCGGCCTCGCCCCTGCCAGCAGCTCCTCCTCCAGTGGAAGGTCATGTTGGAGATGACCCCTGTGAGTTCTTCATTAGGATCCGGGAGTCGCCGCGCCGTCGCCTTCGTCTCCCGACTACGTTTGCGCGGGAGATGGAGCTGAACCCACCGGAGTCGCTGCGGCTGCACATGAGGGGTTGTGGGATCAGTGGCACGCGGGCCCGCGTCGACTTCCCTGCCCCTCATGTGATGTATCTTTGCCAAGGATGGAAGAGGTTCGCTCGCATCCATAGTCTGGCGGATGGGCTCACCCTCCACTTCAAGTTGATGGGGGGTGGCCACCTCTACGTCAAGGTCTTCAGGCACCTCGGGACTCGCGCGAGGTGCTGCATGGAGAGCTCCTCTGATGACGAAGACTCCTCCTCGAACGAGGGTGACGAGGAGGAAAGCGACAACGAGGACGAGGGCGGGGGACGGTAGGATGACGGGTCCGACTAGGTGTCGGGCGCCGCTCCTGGTGGCACCGGTGACCCCATCATCCGTGTTGCTGGCTCCTTGAACTTCTCGGGGCTGTCTTCTTGGCAGCTGGCGTACGGAGGCTGCGAAAGAGGAAGAGGAAGAAGGCGGGCGGCAAGGTCGTCATGTCGGAGTACGCGGGCACCGACGCCTTCGTCTCCTACTGACGTCCTGCCGCCTCGTCTTCGAGCTCAGCCTCCGGCGCCGTCATCACCGTCCAGCCCTGGGGAGGCCGCCGAGATGCCTTCTCAGTGTCTTCTGCCACCCGTAGCTCGCCTAGGCGCCCCTTTTGCCCTTCTCGCCTCCTTGACCTACCTCCTGAGGAGAGGGACAAGAAAGGCATTACGGGCATCTTATCTCTTTTTAGTTTGTAAGCCTTCGGGCATTTGTTAATTTTAGAACCCGTAATCCCCTTGTTCATGTTTTTCATTCCCTATGGACTGTACCTGAATGGAATGTTTTTAATGAAAAAGGAATGTTTGCCGGGTCATTTGTTCGTAGGTAAAAACCCACAACAGGGAATAAATCCCTGATATCCTAAAGATAAACATTTTCTCGCCCGGCAATAGGCCCTGCCGTTTCCCTACTTCGCTCAACCTTTCTCACGCCCTTGGCGGAGGCAGGGATGAAGCGGGCTCAGGCTCCTCGTTTTATCCTTCTGCTGCCGCGACTACGACCAAACCTAGTCCCAGGAACGAGCCTTAGGGCCTAGAGTTATGGGAGCACGGTAGCTTAAGGAAAACAACGAGGTTTCACATACCTCAGTCCATAATGGAATGCATGATAAGGGATAAAGGACTTATCTGAAGTCGCAGCCCCCGGCAACCCTGGTCTGTCGTGGGTGAATTCTTGCCCTCGCAGCCCCCGGCAACACTGGCTTGCCGGGGCCTACGCACTGCTCTGTTCTTCTTTCCTTCCTCCAAGTGGCTTCGGCAAGGATGCCTGCGCGTCCAGTGAACCAAGGAAGACAAAGGAAAGACAAAGACTCGAACTCTAAGCTAGGGGTTAGCCGCTGCTAAGCACTATCAACCCTAACCAAGGACGAGACTCAACTCAGCATGCATGATATAACTTAGGGCACCAGCGCTTCATTTATTTATGCTCAGGGTCTGCGCCTGGCTTTGTACAAAGTGTTACATGCCTTGCCGGCAAGGCTCGTACAAAAGGGTGTCTTGCCGGGGGGCCCGGAAAGCCGCGCCTTATGGGTAAAACTTGCGAAGATGCTCGATGTTCCAGGAATTACTCACCGGAACGGCATCCTCGGTCTCCAGGCGGACAGCGCCAGGCCTGGTGACTCGTATTACCCGATAAGGGCCTTCCCACTTCGGCGTCAACTTGTTCGTATTCCTGGCCAATTGAACACGCCGGAGAACAAGGTCGCCTTCCTCAAAGCTTCGGGCATGAACCTTGCGGCTATGGTAGCGGCACAAGGCTTGCTGGTAGCGCGCTGCTCTCACAGCCGCCCGAAGACGATCTTCCTCAAGGAGCATTGCATCGTCTTGTCGCAATTGCTCTTGCTCAAGCTCATCGTAAGCGAGCACTCGAGGCGACCCGTATATGAGTTCTGTGGGGAGAACTGCTTCTGCCCCGTATATCAGGGCAAAGGGCGTCTGGCCGGTGGCTCGATTTGGCGTCGTCCTGATCGACCAAAGAACCGCCGGCAATTCATCAATCCAGCGCCTCCCGCTCTTGTGCAGCCTGTCAAAGGTCTTTGTCCTTCATCCTCGCAGCACTTCAGCATTTGCCCTCTCTGCTTGACCATTGCTTCGGGGGTGAGCAACGGAAGCGAAACAGACCTTGCTGCCGAGGTCTTGGGTATATTGCATGAAGGTGCGGCTCGTAAACTGCGTGCCGTTGTCGGTGATGATCCTGTTGGGTACACCAAAACGACACACTAGTCCCTTGAAGAACTTGATGGCTGACTGAGCTGTGACCTTCCTTACTACCTCCACCTCTGGCCACTTTGTGAACTTGTCGATTGCGACGTACAAGTACTCAAAGCCCCCGACAGCGCGGGGGAAAGGGCCCAGTATGTCGAGCCCCTAGACTGAGAAGGGCCAGGAGAGAGGAGTGGTTTGAAGGGCTTGAGCTGGTTGATGAAGTTTCTTCGAATGGAATTGGCACGCTTCACACCTGGTGACCAGCGCCGCCGCATCCTGTAGCGCAGTGGGCCAGAAGAAGCCTTGCCGGAATGCCTTGCCGGCAAGGACTCTCGACCCTATGTGGGATCCACATATGCCTCCATGTATCTCTGCCAGCAGCTCTAGTCCTTCCTCTCGAGGGATGCACTTCAATTTCACACCGTTCGGTCTCCTTCTGTACATGACGTAATCGATGAACTGGTACATGGCAGACCGATGGGCTACTTTCTCCGCTTCTTCCTGCTCCTCAGGAAGTTCCCCAGTCTGAAGGAATCAGACGGTATGCTGCACCCACACTGGAGCCTGGGGCTCGACGGCGAGGACTAAAGGCATTTCCTCCGCCAAGGGAGTGGCTATCTCGACGGCCAAAGCTTGACGCTCCGCCGGAGTTAGCCCTCCGGTGGCGGGCTCAGCGTCCCCGGCAACATCCTTGCCGGCGGCCCCGGGGAGCTCGGCGGGAAAGTACTTGCCGGGCCCTGACTTCCTCCTCTTGTTCTGCTCTGTTGATGGATCAATAGATGGCTGAGAAAGCTGAAGCACAAAGGTACCTGGTTCCACAGGTATCTTGAGGGCAGCGCGCTTTGACAGGTAATCGGCGATGTCGTTCTCCGCTCGGGGAACGTGGTCCGCCTGTATACCGTCAAAGCGTTCTTCCAACTTTCTCACTTCATCGACGTAGGCCTTCATCAACAGGCTCTGGTAATCTTTGTTGACTTGTTTGACGACAAGCTGTGAGTCGCCCCTGACAATGAGCTTCCTGATTCCGAGGTCCGCCGCGATCCTAAGACCAGCAAGCAGCCCCTCGTACTCGGCAGTGTTGTTCGTTGATACCTCCCTAGGTAAGTGCATCTGGACCACGTGCTTGAGGTGCTCTCCGGTGGGCGTGACCAATAGTACACCAGCCCCGGCGCCCTGTAAGGAGAAAGCCCCATCAAAGTACATGATCCAGTCGCAACTCGCCTCTTTGTCGGGGAGAGCAGTTTCCTGGACCTCTTCATCAGGCGTTGCGGTCCATTCTGCAACAAACTCTGCCAGGACTTGGCTCTGAATTGTCGAGGGGCTTTCAAACTTGAGGCCAAAGCTGGACAGCTCCAGTGCCCACTCTACAATCCTTCCCGTCGCGTCTGGATTGTGCAATATCCGTTGCAGAGGGAGGCGTGTTACGACGGTGATCTCGTGCGCCAGGAAGTAATGATGCAGCTTCCTCGAGGCCATAAGAAGGCCGAAGAGCAATTTCTGCACACCAGAGTACCTTGATCTAGCCCCCTGCAAGAGGGAGCTAACAAAGTAGACCGGGTGCTGCGTCATTTTCTTCTTCGGCAGCACTCCGACCGACTGTGACGATTCTGCACCAGTGGCACCAGGCTCTGTTGCTGCTATCACCTCATCATCAATTTCTCTCTGCGCCACTAGCGCGGCGCTGACCACCTGGTTTGTTGCCGCTAAGTATAGCAGCAACGGTTCTTGTGGTCTAGGCGCAACCAGTATTGGCGTAGAGGAAAGATACCTCTTCAGATCTTGTAATGCCGCTTCGGCTTCTGGCGTCCATTCCATTGGGCCCGCCTTTTTCAAGATCTTGAAAAAGGGGAGGGCGTGCTCGGCAGACTTGGAAATGAATCTGCTCATGGCGGCAACACAGCCAGCAAGCCGACGCACATCCTTGACCCGTTTGGGTGCTTCAATCTGCTCTATAGCTTTGATCTTGTCCGGATTGGCTTCTATCCCACGCTATGACACAAAGAACCCGAGAAGCTTGCCAGACGGAACGCCGAAGACGCACTTCTCAGGGTTCAGCTTGAGATTGATCTTCCGTAGGTTCACAAATGTTTCTTGTAAATCTGGTACAAGGGTTGCCTTGTTCTTGGTTTTGACCACTATATCGTCCATATAAGCCTCCATATTTCTATTGAGCTGAGGTTCAAAACCAATCTGGATTGCCCTTGCAAACGTCGAGCCAGCACTCTTCAACCCGAAAGGCATTCGTACGAAATAGTACGTGCCACATGGGGTGATGAACGCTGTCTTCTCTTTGTCTTCTCTCTCCATGAAGATCTGGTGGTAGCCGGAGTAGGCATCGAGGAATGACAGAAGGTCACACCCTGCCGTGGAGTCGACAATCTGGTCTATGCGCGGCAACGGGAAGGGGCCCTTGGGACAAACATTATTGATATCTGTGTTATCAATACACAGCCTCCACTTCCCATTTGCCTTGCGCACTACCACTGGATTGGCCAACCACGTTGGGTGGAGCACTCCTCTCACCAAACCCGCAGCTTCCAGTTTCCGGATCTCCTCGGTGATAAACTCTTGCCGTTCCAAAGCTTGCTTCCTGACCTTCTGCTTGACGGGCCGCGCATGAGGGTAGACAGCAAGGTGGTGCTCAATCACCTCCCTGGGAACGACAGGGATGTCGGATGCTTGCCAGGCAAACACGTCGACATTCGCCCGCAGGAAGGTGACGAGCGTGTCTTCCTATTTTTTGTCAAGGGCAGAGCTTATGGTAAAAGCCCCACCCGTGCCGTCCTCCTTGACAGAAACCTTCTTGGTTCCTGGCGGCGTAGCCCTTGATCTCTTGTTTCTGCCAGTGGAGCTCTCTGGCACGTCCTCGACGGGAGCGCGATACTCCGAAGAGGTGCGCTTGCCGGAGTGGGTGTCTGGGGTCTCGCCGGTCTTCTTCTTTCCGGTGGAGCTATCAGGCACGTCCTCGACGGGAGCACAGCACTCCGAAGAGGTGCGCTTGCTGGAGTGGGCGCCCGAGGTCTCGCCGGTCTTCTTCTTCTTATTCCCTCCCGGGGATCCAGTGGCAGGAGCAAGTGCCCCCGTAGCGGCAGTTGCTGCAACTGCTTGCTGGTACAATTGGTCGGCGCAAATCAGCGCATCTTTCTTGTCGGAGGGGATGTGATGATCGTCACGGGCCCTGGCATCTTCAGGGTGTTGTAGGCTTAGTGTGATGCTGCCATGAACTTGGCCAGCGCTGGGCGGCCAAGGATCCCGTTGTAAGGCAGGGGGATCTTGGCAACATCGAACACGATCCTCTCTGTCCTGTAGTTCAGATCACTCCCAAAAGTCACGGGCAGCGTGACTTTCCCCTTCGGTTGACTCCTCCCTGGGCTGACCCCCTGAAACGTGCCAGTCTCCTTGAGGTCTCCATCAGGAACTTGCAGCTTCTCGATCACGGTGGGCGAAAGTAGGTAAAGACCGGCCTCGCCATCTACTAGCATCTTCGTCACCTTGAGGTTGCGTATTGTCAGTGAAACCAACAATGGCAAGCACCCGACCCCAGTAGTGCGATCAGGGTGATCCTCGGTGTCAAAGATGATAGGTGTGCTGGACCATTTCAGCGGCTTTTGGGCACCGGACGATGGCTCTGCCACAATAATCTCACGCGCCCACTGTTTAAGCTGGCGATGAGAAGCATGCAGCGAGGCGCCACCATCGACGCACATGGCATCCGTAGCCTTCTGAAACTCTTGGGCGCCGGACTCGTCGTCCTCTTCGTGATCGTCGTCTTCCGGTCTTTTGTCGCGGCCCCGGGCGGGCCTTTCCTGCTGTTTCTCCTTGCCGCGACGGCCTGCTTGGCCGTCACGCTTCTTGCTGGATCCCTTAGCGCCGTCTTGGCCCTTCTCCTTGTCCCGCCTCTCGTATTCAGCCCTTTGCTTCTCAGCAAGGAGCTCAACCTGGTGGCAGTCCTGGAGATCATGGCCCTTGGTGCGATGGATCTTGCAGTATCGCTTGCCGGAGTTTCCTAGCTTCTCGGCAGCCGCCAAGGCCCGGCAGGCGACACACCCGGCAATTTCTTTGCCATGGTCACCCGCCTTGATTTTCTTGGCGGAGCCGGTGTCATCAGATCCCTCGACGGCAAGCACGGCCTTCCCCTTGCGCTTCCTGTTACGGTTCCGAGCCTTCTTCGCTGGAGCGACGGTATCTTCGTCTGAGGAGTCGGTTTCCGCACCGGCGCTTTCGCCGGGGTACTTCCTTCCCTCTTCAGCCCGGGCATATATGTCGGCAAGAACGTAGAGTTCCGCCACATCCTTCAACTTGGTCATCGCCAGTTCTTCGCGCATCTTGCGGTTGCGCACGTTCTGGTGGAACGCGTTGATGATGGCGGCAAGGTGAACATTGGGGATATTGTACTGTACCCGGTTGAATCTCTGTATGTACTTGCGCACAGTCTCGCATTCCTTCTGGGGTATGACATGCAGGTCACTCGCTTGGCCATGGGCTTGATGGCCTCCGGTAAAGGCGCCAACAAACTCATGGCACAAGTCGGACCAGGAGGAAATAGAGTCTACTGGCAAGTGCATCAACCATGACATAGCGTTAGGTTTAAGAGCTAACGGAAAGTAATTCACAAGCACCTTATCGTCGCGGGCCCCGGCAGCTTGCATCGCGATGGTGCAGATGCTGAGGAACTCTGACGGGTGGGTTTTCCGTTGTACTTCTCTCCAACGTCAGGCTTGAAGGTGCGGTGAGAGGGCCACTGGAACTGCCGCAGCTCATGAGTGAAAGCTGGACAGCCTACCTCGTACGGTAGACCTCCAGGGCTTTCCGGTGCTGGGCGGTCCGCAGCAGGCCCTGCTCGCCTGTCTGACTGGTGGCGCGTTCCGCGCCGGCACTCGATGGTGGTTCGAGCGTCCTCATGAGCTCGCTCCTGAAGAACTTGACGCTGGTCGCCGTGGGTCTGTGGGTCGGACGACGCTATGGAGATGGCATCGCCCGCGATGTCTCGACGGGTCAACGCACGCTGCACTGGACGAGGAGGAGGCGAATGCACCGTAGCCACGGCGCTGCCAGCTCTCCCGCCGTCGGTGCGTGGGACCCCATCGGAGCGTCGGCCTGGGAGCTCCGCTGGATTTAGGTCATCCCTGTTGGCGACTGTGACAAGGCTTCGGATGGTGGCTCTCCATTCGTCGAGTTTCCCCGTAACGGTAGGAAAGTCGAGGAGCAACTTCGCGCGCGCCAAAGCTTCGGCTGGTGTCAACGGTAGTGAAACCTGCGCAGACCGTGACGCGCTTCGACCCCTGACCGTGTCAGGGGGAGCTCCGTCACAATCCCGCGGTTGCCTAACGTCTCCACCAGCGCTTCGGCGGGCGGGCAGGTCTTCTACGTCCCGGGAGTGGCGCTCGGGGCCCTTCCCATGGTGACGCCCGGGATCTTCGGGGTGACGACGCCGTTCGTCACGTGCTACTTGAGAAGAGCGCGCTGTTGGCACCGACGTGGGAGTTTTGGAGGCCCTTGCGTCGCCTTCGAGTGATGCGGCCCCGACCCTGGAAGGCCCCGCACCACCCGCGGAGGGTCGGGCTCCATCTTTGGAACTGGCGGTGTGTGGCCCGTTACCAGGCGCACAAACGTCGCCACCTCCCAAACTCCGGCTGTCGGGATGGCGTTGGTGTTCGCGAGCAGCGCCCCGAGTCCTTTCCACGACTGGTCCGCTGCTCGCCCACGTCGGGACGGGCTGTCCGGTTTCCGACTAGCCAACCGCCACCGTCGTCTTCTTCTTGGGCGTCATGACGATGCAGGAACACCGAACTAACCGCTAAAGCCGATTCTCACAACTGCGCCCCCTACCTGGCGCGCCAAAGATGTCGGGGTATTTGGATCGACACCTATGGGATCACAAGAATCCCTACTACGGTTTCGGGGCGTGGGGTTGAGAGAAGAGCAGATCTAACGGTCAGGACACGGTTCCTTTACCCAGGTTCGGGCCGCAAAGATGCGTAAAACCCTACTCCTACATTGGTGGATTATACGTTGGTGTTCTTCAGCTAACGAGGAGCTCCAAGAGAGTCGTGAGGAGTTCTAAAAAGCCGAATCCTCCTCCTCGTCGCCTTGAGCCTCCTTTTATAGGGAAAGGGGTTGCCATAGTGGCACACAGGAGGTGGAAAGGGTACAGTGATGCGAGGTTATCCCTCGCATTACAGGACAAGGTGCATTTAATGCACCCAACTTAGGTGTCCTTGCTTTATCGGGGACGGGGGGAGACGCCCGTCTTGTCCGTCGCCGCTCCTCCTCGTGTTGACACGCGCCCTGGCCAGCGGCGCCTGAGGTGCCATGTAGGCAGACAGGCAGCTGAGGTGGCGCAACGGAGGGTCTTCACGAGGATCTGCGGGTTGCCACGCAGGAGCCTGTCCAGGTGGTTGGGTCGGCAGCTGCGTGGGTCGGTGGAAGCACAGTTGATGCGGGCGTGACGGTGGCCCCGTGGGTGTCCTCGGCAAGGGCCTTGCCGGGGGCCCCGGCAAGGGTCTTGTCGTGGCGGCTGCTGTCATCCCCGGCAAGGTGCTTGCCGGGGGCCTTCTAGTCCTCCTTGGCTGGGATCCCGCCAAGGGTCGTCGTCTTCGTAACTTGCATCTGATCTTGAATGTCTTCACAAAGATCTGCATGCCACCACGGGGGTATCTCCCGAATCCTCGCCCCACGAGGGCGGTGGACTCAAGGCTGATTCACTCCGTAGGCGCGGGGCGAGCTGCCACGGCAAGGGCCTTGCCGAGGCTGCCAGGGCTGGCCTCGGCAAGGATCTTGCCGGAGAGAGCCGCTTCGTCCCTTGGCTCCTTGTGGTCTTGTTCTTGGTGTCGCTCCAGTCTCCATCGAGCTTCAGTCTTGCCCTGGCTTGCCTCCGTTGCCATGCTTGGTGTGGTGGCATCGTGGCTCAGACTGCCCGTGCACAGTCATAGGGGTACAAAAAGTGTACCCCTCTTTTTGTACACCGACATAGCCATTTCGGAACAGAGCTATGTTGAAGATCAAATCTTCACTTCGAAAGTTATCAGGAGAGCCAAATAGACCTCCAATGTTATAGAGCCCGTGCAGCGAGCTTCTACGCCCGGTATCACTCCTTTAAAGGTTGTGCTGCTTGGCTTGATTCTTGATGGGCCGATCCCCATCTTGCGGACAGTGTCCTGATAAATCAGATTGAGACTGTTGCCGCCGTCCATGAGGACTCGGGTTAGATGGTATCCATCGATTATTGGGTCGAGCACTAGGGTAGCCGAACCCCCATGACGAATACTAGTCAAATGATCCATGCGATCGAAAGTGATTGGACAGTCCGACCATGGGTTGAATTCGGGGGCGACAGGCTCAACGGCGTAGACATCTCGGAGTGTGCGCTTGCGCTCCCTCTTTGGGATATGAATGGCATATATCATGTTCAATGTTTTAACCTCCGGTGGAAATTTCTTATGTCCCCCTATATTCTGCTGGCGAGGCTCATCCTCGTCTTCGCTCTGAGCCTCCTTCCCCTTATGTTTAGCATTGAGCTTGCCGGCTTGCTTGAAGACCCAACAGTTACGGTTAGTGTGGTTGGCAGGTTTCTCTGGGGTGCCATGGATTTGGTAGGGCCTATCTAATATTTTGTCTAGACTGAATGGACCATCCCGGTTGCCTTTAAATGGCTTCCTCCATTGATTGAGTATGGAGACACTAAATCCGACATTTACCGCTGTATCATTTGGGCTTCCAGAATTGTTTCGACGTTTTTTTGTTACGTCATGGCTTTCCATTGTCGTCCCTAACTTCAGATGCTCCAGGGTCACTGGTACTGCTACGAGCTAACCAGCTATCCTAACCCGCGCAAAAGCGAGTCATGAGTGTAGTTAGGGCTGCCATTGTCCTCGGCTTTTCCTGTCCAAGGTGTCTGGCTAGCCATTCGTCCCGGATACTGTGCTTAAATGCTGCTAAGGCTTCAGCGTCCGGACAATCGACGATTTGGTTCTTCTTAGTGAGAAACCAATTCCAAAGCTTGCGGGCTGACTCCCCGGGTTGTTGGATGATGTGACTTAGATCGTCAGCGTCCGAGGAACGGACATAAGTCCCTTGGAAAATGGCCCGAAAAGCATCCTCAATTTCTTCTCAACTCCCAATGGAGTTCCTTGGGAGGCTGTTTAGCCAGTGCCGAGCTGGTCCTTTCAGCTTGAGGGGTAAGTATTTGATGGCATTGAGATCATCTCCTCGAGCCATGTGGATGTGAAGAATGAAGTCTTCTATCCAGACGGCAGGATCCGTCGTTCCATCGTACGCTTCGATGTTCACGGGTTTAAACCCTTCTGGGAAATCATGACCCAACACCTCATCGGTGAAGCACAGAGGATGTGCAGCTCCTCTATATATTGCTATATCGTGGCGTATGTCCGATGGTTGTGGTGTTTGGTATTTACCCCGAACTGGTATGTCACCGGCGCGATTGGCTTGATAGCCGCCGTCCCGTGCGGGAGCCCGGTCCCTAGGTTCGTATATAGACCTGGTCTTGCTAGCTTTTTTGTTCGGGTCCTCACGCAGATCATGTTTTCGGACTTGAGTCGCACCCTCCTTTCCTTTACGGAGTGGTGATGCGGGCTTGTGTACACCATTGCTAGCGACTATGTCCCGTTCGCGAGGTGGTCGGTCCGGCTTGTCGGCGGTGTTATTCTTCGGCGGGGCGGGCACGGCCTCGTCGTTGAATTCGGGCAGCAGTTTACGCTTGGGATAGCCTTTGGTTTGGCCGTTATAGCCATGTTTCTGTTCGACGTCTAGCACCTCATTCAATCTATCATTGAGTGTGTCATGTGCGGCTCGACGCCGTCTCTCCTGCTTTTCCAGGCTCCTTGCGGTGGCAATAATCCTTCGGTGGAAGCGATTTTGTTCTGAGGGTTCTTCTGGGACGATGAACGTCGCCCAGGCTATCCTCTTCTTCGGAGACCGGTTCATAAGTATCGTCTTCGGCATCGCTGTCATCGGACTGCGGCTTTGGACTCTGTTCGCCGTCCTCTTGCTCCTCCTGCTCCATCGCTGGGTCTGCAGGGTCTTCGGCTTGTTTCGGAATATCACCGTCAGTAGTCACAGTGTTGCTATCCTTTCCTTTACGGGATTTAGTTCGGCGTTTCGGACGCTGATGTTTGGGAGGTTCTTTGGCGGGCTTGTCCTCTACAGGATTGCTTTCGTTGTCGCCCTCCGCCTCTTTGGGTGTATCCACCATGTACACGTTGTATGAAGACGTGGCTGTCCACCGCCCGGTTACAGGCCGGCCTTGATCTGGATCCGCTTCAGTTTTGAGGTCCATCCCTTCGAAGTATTCGGAAGCATAGTCAAGTAGATCGGTTTTATCTTCGACCGTGGCTATCAAGTGGGTGGTGGGCGGGGATCGAAATTCTCCATCAGCCTCCAGTTCGAGCTGGATACAATGCGGCTGGGTGTCCTCTTCTAGGGAGAGGTATCTTTATGACTTTAACATGTCGCCAAAGGGTGAGTGCTGGAAGATATCTGCAACACTGAATTCGCGATAGACGCCTGATCGGGTTTGAAGGGCGCAGATGCGCGTGATTTGGAATCTGAGGCCGAAGTTGAGTTCGGGGTCCCGGTAACACAGACCCCGCTCGTAGTTGGGTCCATGTGCGGCTCCAACGCCATAGAGTCTGCGGCTCCCGTGGTGGGGTTGAGCTTCTCGTCCTCGGGCCAGAACTATTGCACGTGCTATTTCCTGATCCGATGACAGAGTTAGGTCATGCTCATCGTTGTAGCAGAGAAAGGTTGCCGCTGGCTTGAATCTAGCGAAGATCAAGTCTCCGCGGATATCAGCAACATAGTTCAAGCTTCCAAATCTGACTTGATGGCCAGGGGCGTAGCTCTCGATCTACTCGAGGTGGCCTTAGGTGTTGCCACAGAGCGCGAAGCCGCCGAACACGAAAAGTTGGCATGGAGGGAAAATTCCCTCGGTGTCGCCATTGCGGTGATGACGCGGTCCATCGGTCCTTCCGTCGATGACATAGTGGAACTCTCAATGAAAGCACCAATGTCGGTGTCAAAACCGGCGGATCTCGGGTAGGGGTCCCGAACTATGCGTCTGAGGATCGATGGTAACATGAGACTCGGGACACGATGTTTACCCAGGTTCAGGCCCTCTCGATCGAGGTAAAACCCTACTTCCTTCTATATTAATATGGGTGAATATGAATACAAGAGTTGATCTACCTCGATATCGTAGTGGCTAGACCCTAGAGTCTAGCCTATGAGGATTTTAGATTCTCTGTTCTAGCCTCTACGGACTAAACCCTCCGGTTTATATACACACCGGAGGGGCCTAGGGTTTGTACATGTCATCTTGCAGAGGAAGGAAAATTTACACCCGAACCTAAAACTTGCCATTACATGAATACAGGAGTCCTATCTGGATACGAGAGATGATCTTCAATTATAGTCTTAATGGCCCACCATCCGGCCCACCAGGAGTTTATCCGGCCATATGAGGACCCATCGATCCAGGACTCCCTCACCTATATTCATCAAGATTAATCAAGCAGGAAGTAGGGTATTACCTCGATCGAGAGGGCCTGAACATGGGTAAACATCGTGTCCCAAGTCTCTAGTTACCATTGATCCTCAAACGCATAGTTCGGGACCCCCTACCCGAGATTCACCGGTTTTGACACCGACAACGTATTTTGTTGTTTAAGAGTAACCCACCTCTGAAGCATTTGAGAGAGAATCCTTGCGAGGACAAAGCCCAAAACACCCATAGCCAAAGAGTTTTAGGCATCACTAAAGTCTTTATGTCCGTGTGATCTGAAGACTTTTTATACTTGAAGACTATGTATCTTCTGGTTGGTTAGGCGTCGCGTTTGAGCATCCAAGAGTGATTGTGGATTGCCGGTGAAGGAAGTTTGTGAAGGTTTGGAAGTCTACCTTGAAGACTTACCAAAGTGATTGGGCGAGGACTAAGTGTCCTTATGTCAGGACCCCGATCCTAAGTCACACTGATCTAGCATGTAACACGTCATATCACTTTGCGGTCTCACGCACGGTAACCCCACGGGTGCCACCTTACCTGGCCCGGGACCATTTGCACATTTTGACACACGTATATGATAGTGTCGCTAGCATCCATATGACAGAGTACCCGGGCCGACATGGCTAGTTATAAACCAAAAGTAGCACTAAATTACAAAGACATGCATCCATGACCCAGCAACGAACGTGTCGGTCATCAACGTATGAACCCAAGTCGTAGCAAGCTACATGGACTTAAAGGAACAATGCATGACATTTCCCCTAAGGGACAGACACGGGAACGAAGAAGGACACATGTCGACCAGCCTACGTGTTCCGGAGCAGTAGCAAGCTTCCAAGGCTCAGTGGAAGCACTAGGAGGCATTTCCCTGTAAGATAGGCTACCAAGGGTAAACAACTAGGTGTCGGATCCCACACATATCAAGCATTTCAATAACATACACACAATATGCTCAATATGTGCAAATACAACATTGCATCACAACAGAACTCTATGAATCAAAGTACTTTATTTAAGAGGCTCCGAAGTGCCATACATAACATATCCATATAGATAGGGGTCACATGACCCAACACTCAAGTCATACTAGCATACAAGCACAAGCGGAAGCTAACTTGTCTGAGTACAGACAACTTGGAAAGAAAACAGGCTTGGTGTAGCATGACTATCTACAAGGCCCTTCACAAGTCCAAGATCATCGTCTGGGTAGCAAGCTACTCATCGACGTCAACGTCTATGTAGAACCCATCAAAGGGGGCGGGGTTCTCATCTGCAACAGTTATTAAGAAAACATGAGTACAAAGGTACTCAGCAAGACTTACAACATAACCTATCATACATGCATCATTATCAACAAGGGTAGTGGAGTTTATTGCAGCAATCCAGCTCTAACTCTTGGCTAACCTATACTACAACTCTTAGTAGTTTGCAAAGATGATACTATGCACACGAGTCCACTACTCACCAGAACAATACACTACCGTGGATCCTCTCCCGTCATTCCACGGAAGGGCCATCCACGGCACTCACACTTGTCTTGAGACATTTAGGAGTAACCATTAACTTGTCTATGAACTGTATAAGCAACCAAGTGGTCCTTAACCGCGAACAACGGCTATTCGAATAGATTGGTAAACCTGCAGGGGTGTACTTCTTCACACACGCTTCCACCACTTATCGCCGTTTACTCGACATGCACTCGGCAACCTTCAAGCGGAAGCCCAGCGAGGGTGTCGGCCACGACCTGACTAACCACACAAGTCCCTAGTCCAGGCTTATCGCCTATTTGGGTTCCAACCGTGGGGAGATCCAGCCGGGGTGTCGCTCACGGCCCCAAACGATGTGTACAGGGTTCCCGAGTCACCAAACGGGCGACCGGTACACCGTGCCACGTACCTGTCGCATCACAGCCCACCCCGAGGGTCAGCGCTGCGTACGACCACCAGTATACTACAAACACCAGAAACTAGTTGCAACTCCTGGACAGAGGACAAGGGCAGTTAATAAGTCGAGAGAGTCAATTAAGGATCCCAATGTGTGGTAGTAGGTGATCTTAAGTCACACATATAGATCTCAGATCTTATGGACGGTTCCAATGAAACAACCCACCATGTACTCCTACATGGCCTTTCATCGATACCTTTACCAAACATATTCCACACTTCACTCTCTCTACCAGGCATGATCATTTCACTCTGATCCATCACCCATATGAACCAGACCTGACACAACTCTAAGCATAGCAGGAAAAATAAATAAATAGCATGGTAGGAAACACATCACAAGGCTCAATCAACTCCTACACATGCTAGTGGGTTTCAACTATTTACTGTGGCAATGACAGGTCATGCAAAGGAATGGGGTTCAACTACCGCAGCAAATAGCAGTTCACGCGCTGTTGCCTTAATGCAGTAAAAGAGAGCAGGAGCAAGAAGATGGGTTTGTATCGGAATGATCAATGGGTTGCTTGCCTGACAGATTGGTTGTCGGGTACTGCTCTTCATTTGGATACGCAGATGTATCCTCGGGAGAAGAACCTACCACGGCGAACACCAATAATACAATCAATACACAACCAAATGCAACAATATGATGCATGCTCATGACATGGCAAGATGAATCTGTTTTGAGGTAATGCAACTATAAACAGAAAGGTTTGAGCTTATTTGAATCAAAGATTCAAATCCATGCCCAAACTATTATTATCTAAAGTGCATTATCATGTTTTGATGTGAACAGCAAGATTAACATGCTTAAACATGCATGAAACCAGCACCAATGGAAAGATTGGATTTTTCTGATGATTTTTCATATATAAATCTTTTTCATCCGGGCTACTATTGAATTTATATGATTTTTAGAAGTTTAAACCATTTTATGAAATAAATAAATCATTTCTGATTTATTTAAAATCCAGAAAAGAGTTTACTGCGTCAGCACTACGTCACAGTGACGTCAACAGGTCAACTGGGTGGCCCAGGTCAAACCTGACCAGTGGGACCCACTGGTCAGTGTCACAGTTAGTTAACTAACTAATTAGGATTAGTTTAAGCGCTAACCTAGATTTGACTAACAGACAGGGCCCACATGTCAGTGACCTAGGGGAGTCAAACCCCTGGTCAAACTGGGCTGACTCATCGGTGTTTAGCTGCCGGCGACGTCCAGACGCGGCGGAGGCTGCGGGTTTCGCCCTCCGGCGACCAAATGGACGGCGGAGTCTCCCTACGTGGAGCTGGGAGTGAGCTGCGTCGAGTGGTGCACGACTTGGACCTCGGGGTCGCCGGAAACGATGCCCGCAATGAGTCCAACGGCTACCAGAGTTCGGCCAGTGACAAAAAAGGCGGTGCAGTGCTCGTTGAGGCTCGTGGGGCGGTCCTACAACATCTACGCGAGGTGGTGAAGCTAGTGAGCACGACGGCCGGGCCGTTAGGTGGCCGGAGGTACGTCGGCAACGAGCATCCACAGCGGCGCAGGCGAGCGAGCCTGTTGCGATGGCTGTGGTGCACGGCAGGGCAAACGGGAAAGACGGGAACGACAGGAGCTCACAGCGGAGACGACGAGCTGGTCGGCGAGCTCGAGGACGAATTGGTGCGGTGGCGACGGCGAAGGGGATCTCCGGTGGCCGAGGTTGAAGACGACGTTGACGGTGGCGGAGCAGAGCGTGCGAGCGCTTGGGGCTCAACCTGTTCGACATAGCGGACGACGGCAGAGCTCAGGGACTTGACGGGGCGGCGCGAGGGCAACGGTGGATGCGGTTACGACGGCGGTGAGCTCGCGGGCGCGTCGGCCATGGCGAGGTGAGGCGAGGGAGAGGGACAGGGGGAGAGTGCCGTGTCATGGCAGTCTGGGCAACGACGTGGAGGTCGTCCAGACGTCCTGGGGCGGCGAAGCGGCGGCCAGGCGGCAAGCAGCTGCCGCAGTGGTGCGCGGCCGTGCGCCGGCGTCACCTGCCTGCCTGGCGGGACGAAGCAGCTGGCTGGCATGGGCCAGCACTATGCTGGGCCGCTAGGCGGGCCGGTCTGGTAAGTCTCTCTCTCTCTCCTCTCTTTTCTATTTAATTTATGTTTTGGTTTTCTTTTTCAACTGTGTTGAATTAATAAAAATGCTAGAACATTTTTATAAATCATGAAACTGACCATGTCCACTGTATATAATATGAACAACATGGAACATTTTAGTTTATGATTATTTGGGCATTTAAAATATTTTATAGCATTTAAATGCCCAAATGCAAATACAATATGAATTAATCCAGTGACCTTAGGATGTCCTAGAAAATTGTGCACCATTTTTGTCACAGGCTTAAGACCAGGGCAAAGATGATGAACATTTTTAAGGGCATTTTGGGTACATTGGAAAAGATTTTATTAAACCCTAGTTGAAAGAAGAGGGGTGCTGGGGTTTCTGTCATCCCCATTTCAAGTTTCTTGAAAAGTTAAACATGATGCACACTCTAGCTAGTCCTAAAGCAAGCACTGACTAGGGATGTGATAACTCACCCCCACTCAAAAGAATCTCGTCCCGAGATTCAGGTTCCTCCGGAAAAAGGGTGGGGTACTCAAGTCGAAGACGATCCTCCCTTTCCTAAGTAGCTTCGTTCTCGGAATGGTGTGACCATTGAACCTTGAGAAACTTGATATTATGACGTCGAGTGGTACACTTGGTTTGATCAAGAATACGAACGGGGTATTCTCGATATGTGAGATTGTCCTGGAGATCAAGCGTTTCGTGGTCCACTATGTGGATAGGATCTGAGAAGCAACGCCTGAGTTGAGAGACGTGGAAGACATCATGAACTCTGGAAAGATGCGGGGGTAGTTCCAGTTGGTAGGCAACTTCTCCTCGTTTGGCAAGAATGTGAAAAGGACCGATGTAACGAGGAGCCAATTTGCCTTTGATACTGAAGCGATGGGTTCCCTTAAGAGGAGTAACCCGAAGGTAAGCCTTATCACTGACTTCGTAAGTCACAGCCTTATGATGGCGATCATATTGGCTCTTCTGGCGAGATTGGGTTGTCTTCAATTTCTCACGAACAATGCGAACTTGCTCTTCTGCTTCCTGGATCATATCCGGACCAAAGATTTGTCTTTCCCCGGTTTCTGATAAGTTAAGAGGCGTTCCACACCTTCGTCCATACAGAACTTCGAAGGGAGCCTTGCCCAAGCTTGCTTGATAGCTATTGTTATAAACAAACTCGGCGAATGGAAGACACTTCTCCCAATCCATACCAAATGAGATGACAGAGGCTCGGAGCATATCTTCCAGAAGTTGATTGACTCGTTCTACTTGACCACTTGACTGAGGATGAAAGGCGGTGCTAAAAGAGAGACGAGTCCCCATAGCATTTTGAAAACTTTCCCAAAATCGAGAGGTGAAAAGACTTCCACGGTCTGAGTTAATCTCCGTTGGCACACCATGAAGAGATACTATCCGAGAGATATACAAGTCTACTAGCTGGCTAGCGGTTATAGTCTCTCGAACAGGCAGGAAGTGGACTACTTTGGAGAGGCGGTCGATTACGACGAAGATAGCATTATTCCCTTTCCTGGTCCTGGGAAACCCGGTAATGAAGTCCATACCAATCTTATCCCATTTCCATTCAGGAATAGCTAAAGGTTGAAGGGTGCCAGCAGGTCGTTGATGCTCTGCTTTAACTCGACGGCAGACGTCACAGTTAGCAATGAACTGAGCGATTTCTCTCTTCATCCTAGTCCACCAGAACCTCTGGCGTAGGTCCTGATACATTTTGGTACTACCGGGATGAATCGTGAGAGGAGATTCATGAGCCTCCTTAAGGATCAACTGTCGTAGTTGTTGCTTCTTGGGAACCACCAAGCGATTCTCGAAGTAGACAACAGCTCGACCATCCATAGAGAAACTTTTAGCAACTCCGCTAGCAATGTTCTCCTTGATCCGAGATATTCCTCTATCATACCACTGGGCAGCTCTGATTTGATCCATAAGGGTAGGTTTCGCCACCAAGGTGGAAAGGAATCCTCGAGGAGAAGTGGTTGCCCTTGTTGTAACATCAGATTGTTACAATAAGACTTACGACTTAGTGCGTCGGCCATGACATTGGCCTTCCCAGGGGTGTAAGTAATTCCTAAGTCATAATCTGTGAGCAACTCAACCCAACGTCTTTGCCTGAGATTCAAATCTGGTTGGGTGAAGATGTATTTCAGACTTTGGTGATCCATGAAGATTTCACAGCGATTACCGAGAAGGTAATGTCGCCATGTTTTGAGTGCGTGGACTACAGCTACAAGCTCTAGATCATGTGTAGGATAGTTATTGTGATGCCCCCGATTTGTCCGTACATTAATCATGCACGCAAATGTGTACGACCAAGATCAGGGACTCACTGGAAGATATCACAACACAACTCTAGACACAAATTAAAATAGTACAAGCTTTATATTACAAGCCAGGGGCCTCGAGGGCTCGAATACAAAAGCTTGAAAACACAAGATTCAGCGGAAGCAACAATATCTGAGTACAGACATAAGTTAAACAAGATGCCTTAAGAAGGCTAGCACAAAAGTAGCAACGATCGAGAAGGCAAGGCCTCCTGCCTGGGACCTCCTAACTACTCCTCGAAGCCGATCTTCACGTAGAAACATCCTCGGGATCTTCTGGGTCCGGGACTCCACCATCTGGTTGTGTCATCCGAGAAGAAGGAACAAAAGGGGAAAAGGGGGAGAAAAGCAACCGTGAGTACTCATCCAAAGTACTCGCAAGCAAGGATCTATACTACAAATGCAATGGTATCTGTGTAAAGGGGGTAATATATGTGGGTTAAACTGCAGAATGCCAGAATAAGAGGGGGATAGCTAATCCAAACGAAGACTACGCTTCTCGCAACGTCCATCTTGCAACAGAAGAAGAGAGTAGCTAGAAGTAACAAGTATCCTCGCTTCTCGCAGCCTCCGTCTTGAAGCAGTAGAAGGGAATAGATGGTAAGTTCACCAAGTAACATCGTATAGCATAAACCTACCCGGTGATCCTCCCGCACATCACCCTGTGAGAGAGCAACCACCGAGTTATATCTGGCACTTGTAAGGGTGTGTTTTATTAAGTATCCGGTTCTAGTTGTCATGAGGTCAGAGTACAACTCCGGGTCGTCCTTTTACCGAGGGACACGGCTATTCGAATAGATTAACTTCCCTGCAGGGGTGCACCACATAACCCAGCACGCTTGATCCCATTTGGCCGGACACACTTTCCAGGGTCATGCCCGGCCTCGGAAGATCAACACGTCGCAGCCCTACCTAAGCACAGCAGAGAGGTCAGCACGTCGGTCTAAGTCCTAAGCACACAGGGGTCTGGGCCCATCGCCCAATGCACACCTGCACGTTGCGAGGGCGGCCGGTAAGCAGACCTAGCCTCTCCTAATACCAGAGTAGGCTTTCCAGTCCAATCCGGCGCTCGCCGCTAAGTCGTTGACGTCAAGAAGGCTTCGGCTGATACCACGACGTCGAGTGCCCATAACTGTTCCCACGCAGCTGGTTAGTGCGTATAGACCAAATGGCCAGACTCAGATCAAATACTAAGATGTCGATAAATGTGTTATTATGACATAACCGCGGACAACGACCAAGGCCAGGCCCACCTGTCTCCTAGGTGGTCGCAACCTGCCCTGTCGCTCCGCCACAAAGTAACCATCAGGGGGCTGTCGGGAACCCAGGCCCACCACTACCTGGGTGGAACCACCTGCCCCTTCAGCCCCCATCTCCGAATCATCATCATGTGCATATAAAGTATGTATATAGTATATACCCGTGATCACCACCCGAGTGATCACGGCCCGATAGAATAGCATGGCAGATGGACAAGAATGTAGGGCCAATGATGAAATACTAGCATCCTATACTAAGCATTAGGATGGCAGGTACAGGTATCAACAGTTGTAGCACCAATGACAGGCTATGCAACAGAATAGGATCATTCGATAGTAGTAACATGCTACACTACTCTAATGCAAGCAGTAGAGAGAAGAATAGGCGATATCTGGTGATCAAGGGGGGGGCTTGCCTGGAAGCCCTGCAGACGAAAGGAATCTTCGGAAGCGTAGCCGTAGTCGAACACCGAAGCATCAATGGTCTCGGGGTCTATCACAGTATCGGAGTCTACCGAAAATAAGCAACGAAGGGGAAACAAATAAATAACAGAGCAAACAATAGCATCACAAAGCATAACATGGCAAAAGGCGGTGCTACGTGTGACCTAACGCGGTGCTCGGTGATACAGGCGAAGAGGAATAACATCCGGGAAAGTATTCCCGGTGTTAGGCATTTTCGGTCAGATGAAACAAAGGGGGAATGTTGCATGTTCGGTATGATAGATATGTGTGGCGGACGAACGGACAGCGTATTCGGATTCGTCTCGTCGTTCTGAGCAACTTTCATGTACAAAGTATTTTCATCCGAGTTACAGATTACTTTATATTAATTTTTGAAGTTTTAAAACATTTTATAATTTATTAATATTAGTTTAATTTGAAATTATATTAAATACTAAATGTTGTGGGTATACAGAAGTGTACCCAGAAATGTGCAACAGAGGATGACATGTGGACCCAGTTGACTAGGTCAACTGCCCAGTCAGCACCCAGTCAGCAGAGGCTGGCATGTGGGTCCAAGGGCTGCCTAGTCAGCAACCCAGTCAGCACTGACTGAGTCAACGTTTGACAAGTCAAACTGGTAGGTGGGGACCTGCTGTAAGTGACAGAGTCTAATTTAACAGAGTTTTAACATTTAATTAGATTAACTTAAAGGTGGGGCCACACTGTCAGTGAGTCAATTTTATTAACAAAGTTTTATTTAACCAAACTAATTAATTAACGAGTTGGCCCTACGTGTCATAGTCACAGTTAGCATTAGGTGCATTTTTAGAAGATTAATAACTAGGAGGGGGCCCAAACATCAGTGTCTACTATTCCAATTTAATTAGTGCTAACACTAAAAGGCCGAGCCCACCTGTCATTTAGACAGGGCCGTTCTAAATAGAGCAGAGCCGGCGGTGACCTAGAGGGGCGGCAGAAAGACGCTGGATCCTGTCCCCGGCGACCAAAAGGGGCTCTGCGACCACCCAAAGAACCAGCGCGGCGCGACACGCGCAGGGGTGCGAGCCGTTCTTGCGGAGATGGTCGAAGGTCGCCACGATGACGACGTCGATCGGCGGTGATGAAGTGGCCTCGGCTGCATCCGAGCTACGAGGCGAGGGGGAGCAAGGGGAGAGGCCACAAAGGACCGGAAGCTCACAGTGAGCTCGGGAGCGCGCTCGACGGAGACGGAGAGGCAGTGTGGTGGTGGGTCGACGGTGATGAACGCCGGGGTAGAGGAGGAGGCTCTCAGGCGCGAGAGTGCTTATCGGGGCCTCCGAGAGCAGCGGCGGCGTGAAGAGGAGGGGCAGGCGCTAGGACCCACGGCAGCTTGCCGTCGGGGTTGCCGGGGCGGCGCAGCTCGGCGGGGGCAGAGGACGGCGCATGTCGAGGCCGGGCCGGGAGGCGAGCAGGTCGTCGGGAGGGCGGCATGGCGACGACGACAGAGCGGGAGGGAATGGAGTGAGGAGAGGCGGCGAGGGGGGGCTCGGGCGTGAGGCGCCTCGCCTCTGGGTGTGCGACGGCACGAGCGAGAGGGAGGGAGGAGCGTGAGGAGTGGGCGGAATTGGGTTAGGGTTTCGGTAGGGAGTGGGGAAAAAGGGCGACGGGGTGGGCCGGTTTGGGCCAGCCTGGCTAGCAGCTGGGCCGACTGGCCCAGTGGGGGGGGGGGGTCCTCTTTCTTTTACCTTTTGTTTAATTTTCTTTTATTGTCTATTAGTTTCCTATTTTTTTTCTGATTATTTTAGTTTTATAAAATATAGAAATAGTACCTAAATTAGCATTACGAAATACACCACTTCCAATATTATCTTGGCATTTATTTAAAATAGTTTGTAATTTTATAATTCTAAAAAGGCATTTACTTATTTGATTTAGCCACTGTTTTTAACTGTTTAGGACATTCAAACACCTGACAAAAATGTGGTTTCTCCAACATGATTATGCATTATTTGTTACTTTTAGAACATTTTAGTTTTGACATTTGAAACCTTTTGTTGTTTTCTTTTAACTCAATTTTTTTTAATTTGAGTCGGTTTCGAACTAACACGAGATTAGCAACAGTGATCGTGGTGACCTGGCGTCATTAGCGCAGAATTACTGTAGCGTAATTATCCGGGCGTCACAGTTATCCTCATGTGGACGCAATTGTCGAGATGCGTAGGCAATCACTTGACGATCTTGCATGAGTATGCAACCTAGTCCTTGTCGCGAGGCGTCGCAATAGTTAATAAAGTCCTTGGAAAAATCTGGTGGTACCAGTACGGGAGCAGATGTCAGGCGTCTTTTCAGTTCCTGAAAGCTGGACTCGCACTGTGGGGTCCACTCGAACTTTTTATCTTTCTTGAGGAGTTCAGTTAGTGGTTTAGCAACCTTGGAGAAGTTCTCGACGAAGCGTCGGCAGTAGCTTGCTAAGCCAAGGAAACTCCTAACTTGCTTGACCGATTCAGGTGGAGTCCAATCAAGGATGGCCTGAACTCACTCGGGATTGACAGCAATACCCTTACCAGAGATTACATGGCCTAGATAGGTCAATTCTGGCAACCAGAATTCACACTTGAAAAATTTGGCATAAAGGCGGTGCTCTCGAAGTTTCGTCAATACTAGCCTTAGATGCTCGGCATGATCATCCTTGTTCTTGGAGTAAAGGAGTATATCATCGAGGTATACCACGACAAATTTATCCAAGTACTCCATGAATATAGGATTCATTAGCCGGGAGAAAGTGGCTGGCGCATTGGTTAACCCGAAGGACATGATGGTGTACTCATATTGGCCATAACGAGTAACAAAGGCCCTCTTGGGAATGTCCCCATTCTTGATTTTGATTTGATGGTAGCCCAACCTCAAATCCATTTTGGAAAAGACTGAGGATCCAGCGAGCTGATCATACAGGTCGTTGATCCTGGGGAGCGGATACTTGTTCTTTATGGTGACCAGATTGACAGGTCGATAATCCACAACCATCTGATTCGTTCCATCCTTCTTCTTGATGAAGAGGACGGGACAAGCCCAAGGAGAAGAACTAGGACGGATGAAACCCTTTTTCAAGGACTCATCGAGTTGTTTCTTAAGCTCAGCTAGTTCTAAGGGTGCCATCTTATAGGGTCTCCTAGAGATTGGGACAGTTCCTGGAACAAGATATATCACGAACTCTACATCTCTGTCAGGTGGAACACCTGGCAGTTCTTCTGGAAAGACATTCGGGAAGTCACGCCTTAGCAATCGCTAAACCAACTCCGAGAGGTTATTGACCACGCCGGAGCACGATCAACCTGACCACGAAGGTCTGTTTCCTGCAGGAAAACGAAGAACAAGCAAGAAACTGAGATTGCAATCTGGATATTGCGAATTCAAGAGGAAAGCTTTATTGATCAAGTGGGGTTCTGTGACGTCTTGGTCTGGTCGTTGAACACAAACGAAGTACGCGAAGTTGCAGCTATGGTGAACTTTAATCTAAACAAAACCCAAAGTCTAAACGACGCCCTAAGGGCTGTATATATGGGAGAAAGAGGGGGGAATTTCGTGGCCCTTGGTGGAGGGGTCCGAAACCAACCCTAACTCTTGTTCCCCACACATACGGACTCTAAAAACAGCCTATACTCAAGTATTTCGAAATTACATGGGCCTGGCCCAATAATAAGGTGACGCAACACCTATAATAGCCTCTGGATGAAATTTATGAAGTGGCATCTTGTATATTTCGTCCAAGGCTTCACGCACTCATTATGGTGGCTTCAAAGTCCTGAAATCATCACTTGTAACTCCATTCTTGTTCCCCTTGCGCATGCCATCATCTACATGCTTGATCTTGCTCCAATATTCATACTTCTTGTCCAAGCTAGGCCCTTCATTTGTAAGCAAGACAAATGTATCCAATTTAGGCAGCATCATATTCTCATGAACATTAGATTCATTACCAAGAAACGAAAGTACCTGGTAATTTAATTGGCGTGCGAGAGCTCTAGTAATTGGTCCTGTATATGTGTCAGTTGGAGCTGTGGGTGTAACCTTGTTAGTGATGTCCTTATCATCCTCCCCTTCTTGAATTGAAGTCGTCCTCGACGGAAGCTCATCTTCCTCACCCAAGTAAGGCTTCAAATCTGCAATGTTAAATGTGGGACTAACCCCAAAATCTGCAGGCAACTCAAGTTTATATGCATTATCATTTATTTTCTCTAACACCTTGAAAGGACCATCAGCACGTGGCATTAGATTTGACTTGTGCAAATTAGGAAACCTATCCTTACGCAAATGTAACCAAACAAGATCTCCAGGTGCAAAGACAACACGTTTTCTACCCTTATCTCCAACAAGTTTATATTTAGCATTCATGCGCTCAATATTTTCCTTAGTTAAATCATGCATTTTTAAGATCAATTCAGCATGTTGTTTAGCATCAAAATTAACCTTCTCCGAAGATGGAAGAGGCAACAAATCAATAGGTGCACGAGGTAGGAAACCATAGACAATTTCAAAAGGGCACATCTTAGTAGTAGAATGCAACGAACGATTATAAGCAAATTCAATATGAGGCAAGCATTCTTCCCACATTTTCTTATTATTCTTCAAAATAGCCCTAAGCATAGTAGACAAAGTTCTGTTGACTACTTCAGTTTGACCATCAGTTTGGGGGTGACAAGTAGTACTAAAAAGCAGTTTAGTCCCCAACTTAGCCCATAAACATCTCCAAAAGTGACTAAGAAATTTAGTATCACGACCTGAAACAATAGTATTTGGCACACCATGCAAGCAAATAATTTCACAAAAGAACAAGTCAGCAACATTAGCAGCATCATCGCTTTTATGACATGGTATAAAGTATGCCATCTTCGAGAACCTATCCACGACAACAAATATGCTATCCCTCCCCTTCTTTGTTCGAGGTAAACCTAAAACAAAGTCCATAGATATATCTTCCCAAGGAACACTAGGAATAGGCAAAGGCATATATAAACCATGAGGATTGAGTCGTGACTTAGCTTTTTGACATGTAGTGCAGCGACCAACAAAACGCTCGACATCTCGTCGCATCTTTGGCCAAAAGAAATGTGTAGCAAGTACGTCCTCCGTCTTCTTCACGCCAAAGGGTCCCATTAATCCTCCTCCATGCGCCTCCTGCAACAACAAAAGACGAACAGAGCTAGCTGGAATGCATAGCTTGTTAGCACGAAACACAAATCCATCATTAACGACGAACTTGTTCCATGTTCTCCCTTGTTTACAATTCTGCAATACATCTTTAAATTCAGCATCATGCACATAATGATCTTTGATGGTCTCCAAACCAAATATTTTAAAGTCAAGTTGTGAAAGCATAGTATAACGACGAGACAATGCATCAGCAATAACATTTTCTTTTCCCTTCTTGTGTTTAATAAAATAAGGAAAAGTCTCTATGAATTCAACCCATTTAGCATGTCTACGGTTCAGTTTTGCTTGACTTTTAATGTGCTTCAAAGATTCATGATCAGAATGTATAACAAATTCTTTGGGCCATAAATAATGTTGCCATGTTTCTAAAGTCAGAACAAGAGCATATAATTCCTTATCATAAGTAGAATAATTCAGACTAGGCCCACTCAATTTTTCAGAAAAAGTAGGCAACAGGTTTACCATCTTGTAATAACACACCTCCTAACCCAATTCCACTAGCATCACATTCAAGCTCAAAAGTCTTACTAAAATCAGGAAGTTGGAGTAAAGGAGCATGTGTCAACTTATCTTTCAATACCGTGAATGCTTCTTCCTGTGCAGTACCCCAAACAAAAGGCACATCCTTCTTTGTAAGCTCATTGAGAGGTGCAGCAATGGTGCTGAAATCTCTCACAAAACGCCTATAGAATCCAGCGAGGCCAAGGAAACTCCTCACGTGTGTGACCGTTTTGGGCTGCGGCCAACTCTCAATAGCTTCAATATTGGCTTTATCAACCTCAATTACCTGTGGAGTAACAGCATAGCCAAGAAAAGAGACTCGGTCGGTGCAAAAGGTGCACTTTCCAAGGTTACCAAACAAACGTGCATCACGTAGAGCAATAAAAACAGCACGTAAATGTTCCAAATGTTCCTCCAAAGATCTGCTAAAAATCAATATATCATCAAAGTATACTACCACAAATCATCCAATGAAAGCACGTAAAACTTCATTCATTAATCTCATGAAAGTACTAGGTGCATTAGTTAGCCCAAAAGGCATGACTAACCACTCATATAATTCAAACTTAGTTTTAAATGCTGTTTTCCATTCATCTCCCAATTTCATACGAATTTGATGGTATCCACTACGCAAATCAACTTTGGAGAATATTGTAGAGCCACTCAATTCATCAAGCATATCATCTAGCCTAGGAATAGGATGACGATAACGAATAGTAATAATATTAATGCCTCTACAATCAACACACATACGCGATGTACCATCCTTTTTCAGCACTAGAATAATAGGAATAGCACAAGGACTAAGGGATTCGCGTATATAACCTTTGTCGAGTAGCTCCTGTACTTGACGCATAATCTCCTTCGTCTCTTCTGGATTGGTACGGTATGGTGCGCGGTTGGGTAGCGATGCATCGGGAATTAAGTCAATCTGATGCTCAATCCCTCGAATAGGTGGTAATCCCGGTGGCACGTCTTGTGGAAAGACGTCGGCTAACTCCTGCAAAATGTTAGTGACAGTAGGAGGCAAAGAGGAAGGCACGTCCTCGAATGAAAATAATGCCTCTTTGCACACAAAAGCATAGCAAACAGATTTGCTACAATCTAGATCAGCAATATCAGATTTGGTGGCAAATAAACATGCACTTTTCAATTTAATTTCAGAAGCAACAGTAGATGGTTTATTATTAGGCTTCATTTGTTGCTCAAATTCTTTTGCCACAATCTGATTTTCACTCTTATTTTTCTCCTGTTTTGCTTTATTAGCTCTATTAATATCATCTTTCAAAATGGAATCAGGAGTCATAGGAAGCAAAGTAATATTTTTATCCTTATGAACAAGAGTATACTGATTGTTTCTACCATGGTGTACATAATTTTTATCAAATTGCCATGGTCTACCAAGTAATAAGGAACATGCTTGCATAGGTACCACATCACAATCAACATAATCAGCATATGTAGAGATACTAAAATGCACACGAACAGTACGTGTTACCTTAACCTTGCGCTGTTGTTGAACCATTTGATGTAGTAAGGATGTGGATGTGGTCTTGTGGTGAGAGATAGCTTCTCCACCATCTCCATGCTAGCCAAGTTGTTGCAACACCCTCCATCTATGATCACGCGAACAGAACGTTCCTTCACAACTCCCTTTGTATGGAACACATTATGCCTCTGATTTTGCTCAGCTTGTGTAACCTGCACACTCAAAACACGTTGAGCAACTAAACATTCATACCTGTCAGCATCTTCAGGAGCCATGTATTACGTCTCATGATCAGAATCGTCTCCGCCGTGTTCTTCACGTGTAATAAGAGCCAAAGTCTCCTCATCATAGTGACTAGCGGACTCATATCCACCATCCTCAGTAGCAATCATCACACGCTGAGATTTGCATTCTCTCGCAAAATGTCCTCTTCCCTTGCAACGACGACAAATAATATCACTGGTGTGCCCTGTTGATGCCATGGAAGAAGACGAACTCTGTGCAGGCCCAGTAGGTGTGCTCTTGGCAGATAATGGTGGTTGTGCCTGCTTCCTTGTATCACGGCTGGCGGTAACAGCTGATGGAGGTGTCGGTGCAGTAGAATGTGTGGAAGTAGAGGATGCACACGGTGTCCATGATGAAGGTCGACCTGCAGAAAAGTTAGTCCGCGCCAATGCCTGTCGATCCTGCACTTCACGTTCAGCTTTACAAGCAAGATGGAATAACCGAGTGATATTATTATAATCCTTATACTCTAGAATGGTCTGAATCTCTCTATTTAATCCACCCATAAAACATGCAAGCATAGCTTCATTCTCCTCAACAATACCACATCTAATCAGGCCAGTTTGTAATTGCTGATAATATTCTTCTATAGAATTTTTTCCTTGTCTTAAGCGCTGCAGTTTTTGAAGTAATTCACGTTGATAATATGGTGGAACCCAACGAGTACGCATAGCAGTTTTCAAAGCAGCCCAAGTAGCTGGAATAGGATATAATCTACAATGTTCAGACCACCAAACACATGCAAAACTAGTGAAAGCACAAACAGCAGCAGGAACACGTCTCTCCTCGGGATAATGTAAACATGTAAAACGTTGTTCAGTTTCAAACTCCCAAGTAATATATATATCTGGAACATATCTACCCTCAAATGGTGGAATATTCAATTTCAGTTTAGGAAGATGGTCATGTACCTCAGGTGGTGGTGCAGCCCTACCGTTGCGAAGATATGCATGAGGACGACCTGGTGGTGGTGGTGCTGGTTGTTGCACGTAGTTCTGATTTTGGTCAACCTCATCCTCGTAATGGTCCTCCACCTCTGCAGTAGCAGCAAGAGCTACAGAAACATCAACAGCGGCACCAGAAGCTTGACCTGGCTCAAGGGGAATGCGCTGTGCTCGTCCCACTTGATTTGGAAGGCGATGTTGTTGTTGTTGTTGTTGTAGAGGTGAGACAGCTGCAGCAGCCGGTGGTGGTGGAAAACGCGAAAGCAATTCAGCAAACTTGTTATCGAGCTTTGTTTCAAACGTCTTCTCCATGCCATCTATCTTCTCCATGGCCTCGTCCAATGTGTTTAACACATCTTGCACATGTACACTCATCATTTGCTGAAACTTATCATGAAGCTCCTTGTTCGTCAAGTTCTCCCAGTCAGTCTCGTCGACTTGTGATCCTTGCATGGTTAGCAGCAATAGAAACACACAAGAATATGATCCTACAGACTACTAATAAGTGGTGGTGGTGGCGGGTGTCACAAATCCGACAAGCAAATCTCAAATTCTTACCAGTTCTTACCCAGCAGCAGGTGGTGATCGGCAACCGTGGTAGTCAAAACTCTCAAAGCTTGGATAAAGTGATTACCAGGGAGAGTCAAACGCACGACGTAGATGTATGTGGAGCTGGGAAGGCTTATAAGATGGTAGCAAAAGGGGTCAGCAATAATCAATTCAGAGATGCAAAATTGAATAAACGCTCAAGGACGGTACTGTGCTAGTCCTAGGCTAGACCGTACTAGAGACGCAAGCCTAGAACAATAACAAAATCACGGCGATGCACGTAATAAAGGGGAAAGAACACTCTGAATTATTATTATTTTTGCGCTCTTTTTTGCGCTCTTTTTTTTTTGCCGAAAATCACTATAATGGCGAGTGTCTCAAAACACTTCCCAAGTCAAACTAAGATGATAGGCACGAAAAAAAAATTGACGATTTTTTTTTTCGGAATCAGGGCAGCGACGACGAAAGTGCTGTAAAAAACAGTATGGTGGCACGTGTCTCAAAAGACTCAGAAAAGCCCAAAAATAGGATAGGGAAAAAATATTTTCACCTGTCGAAATTTTGGCCTAAAAACTGCCCGGGGGTCTCCAGATTGTTTTTTTCCGAGACCTACTCAGGGAGGGAAACACGAAACCAAAACTAGATGGATCTCGAAAGCCAATCTAGAATGAAACGAACTCGGATTGGTGGTGGATATGTGGTGGTAGAATATGGCAGCGGTGGTGGTATATGGATACGGATTGGTGGTGGTATATGGATACGGATGGGTGGTGGTATGTGGCAGTAGCGATGAAGATGTTGCGGCGGTGGCGTGACAACTTATGACCAGAACTCGAAACTCTAAAAGACTAGACGCTAAGACCAGCAACTTGACACGACGATGCAACCGCAAATTCAACTAAGCAAACACGGAAAAGATTATGCAATGGCTCAGACTGGTTTGGATATGATGAACTAACCCTAATTTGTTTTTGGCTTTTTCGTGGACTGTAGGTATGAAGAACAGACTCGATCTAATCTACGAAAAACTGTAAAATCTCACCGAGCAACCTCGAAATCTGTTACCACTTGATAGAGGCAAAGGTGTCCCGTCTTTCTATGAGATGGTGGCTATCGTTGTGGAGGAAGTCGACTTTGACGATCCGACTACGAACGTGCGAGGACATCGCGCCTTAGCAATCGCTAAACCAACTCCGAGAGGTTATTGACCACGCCGGAGCACGATCAACCTGACCACGAAGGTCTGTTTCCTGCAGGCAAACAAAGAACAGGCAAGAAACTGAGATTGCAATCTGGATATTGCAAATTCAAGAGGAAAGCTACATTGATCAAGTGGGGTTCTGTGACGTCTTGGTCTGGTCGTTGAACACAAACAAAGTACGCGAAGTTGCAGCTATGGCGAACTTTAATCTAAACAAAACCCAAAGTCTAAACGACGCCCTAAGGGTTGTATATATGGGAGAAAGAGGGGGGAATTTCGTGGCCCTTGGTGGAGGGGTCCGAAACCAACCCTAACTCGTGTTTCCCCACACATACGGACTCTAAAAACAGCCTATACTCAAGTATTTCGAAATTACATGGGCCTGGCCCAATAATAAGGTGACGCAGCACCTATAATAGTGTCAGGACCCCGATCCTAAGTCACACCGATCTAGCTGTAACACGTCATATCACTTTGCGGCCTCACGCACGGTAACCCCACGGGTGCCACCTTACCTGGCCCGGGACCGTTTGTGCATTTTGGCACACGTATATGACAGTGTCGCTAGCATCCATATGACAGAGAACCCGGGCCGACATGGCTAGTTATAAACCAAAAGTGGCACTAAATTACAGAGACAGGCATCCATGACCCAGCAACGAATGTGTCGGTCATCAACGTATGAACCCAAGTCGTAGCAAGCTACATGGACTTAAAGGAACAACGCGTGACATTTCCCCTAAGGGACAGACACAGGAACGAAGAAGGACACATGCCGGCCAGCCTACGTGTTCCGAGCAGTAGCAAGCTACCAAGGCTCATTGGAATCACTAGGAGGCATTTCCCTGTAAGATAGGCTACCAAAGGAAAACAACTA
>LR738710.1:382205500-382293611 GCA_902687465.1 Secale cereale | reverse complement strand
GATCCCACACATACCAAGCATTTCAATCATACACGCAATATGCTCAATATGTGCAAATACAACATTGCACCACAACAGAACTCTATGACTCAAAGTACTTTATTTAAAAGGCTCCAAGAGCCATACATAACATATTCATACAGGTAGGGGTCACATGACCCAACACTCAAGTCATACAGTCATACAAGCACAAGCGGAAGCTACATGTCTGAGTACAGACAACTTAGAAAATAAAACAGGCTTGGTGTAGCCTGACTATCTACAAGGCCCTTCACAAGCTCCAGATCACCGTCTGGGTGTCAAGCTACTCGTCGACGTCAACGTCTATGTAGAACCCATCAGCAGGGGCAGGGTTCTCCTCTGCAACAGTTATTAAGCAAACATGAGTACAAAGGTACTCAGCAAGTCTTACCACAGAACCTATTATACATGCAACATTATCATAGGGGGATAGTGGAGTTTATAGCAGAATGCCAGCTTTGACCTTGGCTAACCTATACTACAACTCTCAACGGATTGCAAGATGTTATTATGAACACGAGTCCACTACTCACCACATCAATACACTACCGAGGATCCTCTTCCGTCATACTACGGAAGGGCCATCCACGGCACTCACGCTTATCTTGAGGCTTTTAGTAGTATCCATCAACTTGTCTATGAACTGTAAGAGTAACCAAGTAGTTCATACCGTGAACAACGGCTATTCGAATAGATTGATAACCCTGCAGGGGTGTACTTCTTCACACATGTTTTCACCACTTAGCGTCTGCACACGACATGTGCTCGGCAGACTTCAAGCGAAAGCCGACGTGGGTGTAGACCACGACCTAACCAACCACTCAAGTCTCTCGTCCAGGTTTATCACCTATTTGGGTTCCATCCGTGGGGAGATCCGGCCGGGGTGTCGCTCACGGCCCCAAACGATGTGTACAGGGTTCCCGAGTCACCAAACGGGCAACCGGTACACCGTGCCACGTACCTGTCGCATCACAGCCCACCCCGAGGGTCAGCGCTGCGCACGACCTCCAGTAAACTATAAACACCAGAAACTAGTTGCAACTCCTGGACAGAGTACAAGGGCAGTCAATAAGTCGAGCGGGGTCATATTTCAGGGCCCAATGTGTGGTAGTAACTGTAACTTGAATCACACACACAGATCTCGGGTCCTATGGACGATTCCAATGAAACAACCCACCATGTACTCCTACATGGTCTTTCGTCGATACCTTTACCAAGCGTATTCCACACTTCCCTCTCTTTATCGGTAAGATCATTTCACTCTGATCCATCACCCAGATGAACCAGACCAGACACAACTCTAAGCATAGCAGGCAACATAAGTAAATAGCATGGTGGACCACACATCACATGGCTCAATCAACTCCTACACATGCTAGTGGGTTTCAACTATTTACTGTGGCAATGACAGGTCATGCAAGGGAATAGGGTTCAACTACCGCAGCAAGTAGCAGTTCACGCGCTGTTGCCTTAATGCAGTAAAAGAGAGCAGGAGCGAGAAGATTGGGTTTGTATCGGAATGATCAATGATTGCTTGCCTGACAAGGTAGTTGTCGGGTACTGCTCTTCAACTGGATACGCAACAGTATCCTCGGGAGCAGGACCTAACACAGGGAATACCGACGATACAATCAGTAACAAACAAATGCAACAATATGATGCATGTTTATGACATGGCAAGATGCATGTGTGTTGGCTAATGCAACTAAAACCAGAAGGGTTTGAACCTATTTGAATCAAGGATTCAAATTGAAGTTCAAACTATTATTTAAATAAGTGCATTATCATGTTTTTGATGTATACAGCAAGTTAACTTGTTCAAACATGCATGAAACTAGTGCCATTGGAAAGATTGGATTTTTCTGATCATTTTTCATATATAAATCTTTTTCATCTGAGCTATGGTTGATTTTATATGATTTTTAGAAGTTTTGGGTATTTTCTGGAATTTCCTGAATTATTTTAAATCTAAAAATCCCAGAAAAACCTTTACTACGTCAGCATGACATCATGCTGACGTCAGGCAGTCAACAGGGCCAGTCCAAGTCAAACCTGACTGGTGGGTCCCTCATGTCAGTGTCTCAGGAGCTAATTCCGGTCATAACCAGGGTTGACTGGGTTTGACTAACAGCGGGGGCCCACTGTCAGTGACTGTGGTGACTAAACTAATTACTGTTAGTTCCTAATCATCGGGCCACGTCAGCCCGCCGGAGTTTGGCCGGCGGTGACCATTTCGCACGGCGGTGACTCGTCGGAATCCCTATTCCGGCATCCATTTGCCGCGCGGATGGGCTCGGTGTGCTCCTGGTGATGCACCGCATCCAGCGGTGCCACTGGTTGGACGAGGGGTCACCGGAGTCGACGGCGACGAGCTCGTCCACGGCGGTGCTCGCACGGAGTTGGTCGGGATGGTGTTGTAGTGCACGGGAGGAGGAGCTAAAGCTCGCTTTAGCTTGCTGGTGACCTACTGAAGCTAACGGCGTGCTCAGCCACGAGGTACGGTGCCTATCGGCACGGCGGTGAGTTGGCCGGCGGCGGTGATCGTCGGTGAGCAAAGGGGGCGGCGGCTACAAGGCCTAAACGAGCTCGTGGAGAGGGGGGTTCGAAGCGTGAGCTCACAGCGGTCGCAGAGGGCGTCGAAGTGAGCTCGGGGACGGTCGGACGACGGCGTACGGGCGGCGGCGATCTCCGGTGCCGGAGGTTGAAGACGACGGCGAGGAGGACGTTGCGGAGCTCCTGGCGTCGTGTGCGTCGGTGGGGAGCTTCGGGGCGATGCGGCGGAGCTAGTGGTGCTTCGGGGAGGCGAGGGGGTGGCGTAGAGCGCGGTGTCAGCGGTCGTCGGCGACGAGCTCGCTCGGGGGAGCTCGGCGGAGGGAAGAGAGGAGGGGAGAGACACGGGAAGGAGGGGGAAACGGTCGAGGTGGCTCCGTGGCAACGTTCTAGACCGTCCAGAGGGCCGAGGGGCCAGCCAGGCAGGCAGGAGGTGGCCGGCGCATCGGCGGCGCTCGCCACCGAGCTGCTTCGTGCGCTGGCGCGACGAAGAAGACGGTGATGCCCCTGGTGGGCTGGGCCGGCTGGGCCAGCAGGTAAGTGGGCTCAGGTAAGTACTCTTCCTATTTTTCTTTTCCTATTTTCTTTCTGTTTTATTTCTTTTGCAGCTTTGTTCAATTAATAAAAATGCCTTAACATTTTTATAACTCATGACACTTGTCATACCTGCTGTATATAATATGAACAGTAGGAAACATTATAGTTTATGATTATTTGAGCATTTAAAATATTTTGTAGCATTTAAATGCCCAAATTCAAATACCATATGATTTAATCCAAAGCCCTAGATTGTCCTAGATAATTGTGCACCATTTTTGGCAGAGGTTTAAGACCAAGGCAGAAATGATGAACATTTTGAAGGGCATTTTGGGTGCATTGGAAAATATTTTATCAAACCCTAGTTGTTAGGGGAGGGGTGCCGGGGTTTCTGTTAATCCCATTTCAAGTTTCTTTGAAAGTAAACATGATGCACACTCTAGTTAGGTCCTAATGCAAGTGCTGGCTAGGGATGTGACAACTCACCCCCACTTAAAAGAATCGCGTCCCGAGATTCGGGTTCCTCCGGAAAGAGGGTGGGGTAGTCAAGTCGAGGATGATCCTCCCTTTCCCAAGTAGCTTCACTCTCGGAATGATGTGACCATTGAACCTTGAGAAACTTGATATTGTGGCGTCGAGTGGTGCGCTCAGTTTGATCAAGAATACGAACGGGGTATTCTCGATATGTGAGATTTTCTTGGAGATCAAGCGTTTCGTGGTCCACTCCGCGGATAGGATCCGAGAAGCAACGCCTGAGTTGAGAAACGTGGAAAACATCATGAACTCTGGAGAGGTGCGGAGGTAGTTCCAATTGGTAGGCAACTTCTCCTCGTTTGGCAAGAATGCGAAAAGGACCGATGTAACGAGGGGCCAATTTGCCTTTGATACCGAATCGATGGGTTCCCTTAAGAGGAGTAACCCGAAGGTAAGCCTTATCGCCGACTTCAAAAGTCACAGCCTTATGATGACTATCATATTGGCTCTTTTGGCGAGACTGGGCTGTTTTCTATCTCTCACGAACGATGCGAACTTGTTCCTCTGCTTCCTGGATCATATCCGGGCCAAAGAATTGTCTTTCCCCGGTCTCTGACCAGTTAAGAGGTGTTCGACACCTTCGTCCATATAGAACTTCGAAGGGGGCTTTGCCCAAGCTGGCTTGATAACTATTGTTATAAGCGAATTCGGCAAATGGAAGAAATTTTTCCCATTCCATACCAAAAGAAATGACAGAGGCTCGAAGCATGTCTTCCAGAATTTGATTGACTCGTTCCACTTGACCACTTGATTGCGGATGGAAGGCAGTACTGAAAGAGAGATGAGTTCCCATAGCATTCTGGAAACTTTCCCAAAATCGGGAGGTAAAAAGACTTCCACGGTCTGAGTTAATCTCCAACGGTACACCATGAAGTGATACTATTCGAGAGATATATAAGTCTGCTAGCTGGCTAGCGGTAATGCTCTCTCGAACAGGCAGGAAATGAGCTACTTTAGAGAGGCGGTCGATAACGACGAAGATAGCATTATTCCATTTCCTGGACCTGGGAAACCCGGTAATGAAGTCCATACCGACATTGTCCCATTTCCATTCAGGAATAGCTAAAGGTTGAAGGGTGCCAGCGGGCCGTTGATGCTCTGCTTTGACTCGACGACAAACGTCGCAGTTAGCAATGAACTGAGCGATTTCTCTCTTCATCCTAGTCCACCAAAATCTTTGACGTAGGTCTTGATACATTTTGGTACTACCGGGATGAATCGTGAGAGGAGATTCATGAGCCTCCTTAAGAATTAATTGCCGTAGATGGTGGTTCTTGGGAACCACTACACGGTTCTCAAAGAAAACAACACCTCGATCATCCATGGAGAAACTTTTAGCGAATCCGCTAGCAATGTTCTCTTGGAGTCGTGATACACCTTTATCATGCTTCTGGGCAGCTATGATTTGATCCATAAGGGTAGGTTTCGCCACCAAGGTGGAAAGGAATCCTCGAGGAACAATGTGAAGGTTAAGCTTACGAAATTCCTCGTGGAGAAGTGGTTGACTTTGTTGTAACATTAAATTGTTACAATATGACTTACGACTTAGTGCATCAGCCATGACATTGGCCTTTCCAGGAGTGTAAGTGATTCCTAAATCGTAGTCGGTGAGCAACTCAACCCAACGTCTTTGCCTGAGATTTAGATCCGGTTGGGTGAAGATATACTTCAAACTTTGGTGATCAGTGAAGATTTCACAGCGATTACCAAGAAGGTAATGTCGCCATGTTTTGAGTGCATGGACTACAGCTGCAAGCTCTAGATCATGAGTAGGATAGTTATCCTCATGTGGACGCAACTGTCGAGATGCGTATGCAATCACTTGACGATCTTGCATGAGAATGCAACCTAGTCCTTGTCGCGAGGCGTCGCAATAGATTATAAAATCCTTGGAAAAGTCTGGTGGTACCAGTACAGGTGCAGATGTCAGGCGTCTTTTCAGTTCCTGAAAACTGGACTCGCACTGTGGGGTCCACTCAAACTTTTTATCTTTCTTGAGGAGTTCGGTTAGAGGCTTAGCAACTTTGGAGAAGTTCTCGACGAAACGTCGGCAATAGCTCGCTAAGCCAAGAAAACTCCTAACTTGCTTGACCGATTCAGGGGGAGTCCAATCAAGGACGGCTTGAACTCGCTCGGGATTGACAGCAATACCCTTGCCAGAGATCACATGACCTAGATAGGTTACTTCTGGCAACCAAAATTCACATTTAGAGAATTTGGCATAAAGGCGGTGCTCTCGAAGTTTCGTCAATACCAGCCTTAAATGCTCGGCATGATCTTCCTTGTTCTTGGAGAAAACGAGTATATCATCGAGGTATACCACGACGAATTTATCCAAATACTCCATGAATATAAAATTCATTAACCGAGAATAGGTAGCTGGGGCATTGGTTAATCCGAAGGACATGATGGTGTACTCATATTGGCCATAACGAGTAACGAAAGCCGTTTTAGGAATGTCCCCGTTCTTGATTTTGATTTGATGGTAGCCCTACCTCAAATCCATCTTAGAGAAGACTGAGGATCCAGCGAGCTGATCATACAGGTCGTTGATCCTGGGGAGCGGATACTTATTCTTTATGGTGACCAGATTGACAGGTCGGTAATCTACAACCATCCGCTCCGTTCCATCCTTCTTCTTGACGAAGAGGACGGGGCAAGCCCAAGGGGAAGAACTAGGATGGATGAAACCTTTCTGCAAGGACTCATCGAGTTGTTTCTTTAGCTCAGCTAATTCTAGTGGTGCCATCTTATAAGGTCTCCTAGAGATTGGGACAGTTCCAGGGATAAGATCTATCACAAACTCGACATCTCTGTCAGGTGGAACTCCTGGTAGTTCTTCAGGAAAAACATCCGGGAAGTCACGGACTACCGGGATATCTTCGAGTTCTGGTAGAGGGCTGGCATTAAGAGAGTAGAGCTGACGTTCAGCCATTCGAGTCAAGACATTGACTATCTTGCCGGATGGATGTGTAAGTTGAACGGTCCTAGCAAAGCAATCAATTTGGCGTAATGGGTTGTCATCCAATCCATACCCAAAATGATATTTATGTCCGAGGACTTGAGAGCGATTAAAGATGCAAGGAAAACAAGTCTATCGACAAGGATTTCATTTCCATGGCTTACCCTAGAGGTTTGCCACTTTGAACCAGGAGTTTGAATAACCATGGAAGTAGGCATGTCACAAAAAGTCATGTTGTGCAATCGAGCATAGCTCTCAGATATGAACGAATGGGATGCTCCAGTATCGAAAAGAACAGATGCCGGATGGCAGTTTACGAGAAGCGTACCAAGGACGACGTTAGGATCCTCATAAGCTTCTTCGGCAGAAACATAGTTGACATGACCACGTGCAGTGGGGATTGGCTTGACATAGTTCACCTTGCCGGTTGGCTTGCCACGGCCAACGGGTTTTCCTGGCTGATTCTGGGGACAATCACGCATGTAGTGTCCCGGTTCTCCACACTTGAAACATGTCACAGAGGTGGTGCGTGGAGCAAAGTTGGAGGGTGGACCTCCATAGGTCTTAGCAGGTGCAAACTGTTGAGTTGGGCGAGGCGCCTCATAGGATGGCCTCGGTGTATACTTGGGTGGCAGAGTAGTGTTAGGAACCCACACACGGCGCTTGTGAGAGCCAGAGCCGGATGAGGAACCAAGGTCTCGAGTATGCTTGCGGGTGGCCTCGAAGTCGGTCTGGCCTGTCTCAGCACTGATAGCCTTGTTAACCAACTTCTGGAAGGAGGTGCACTCGTGCAGACGTAGATCTCGACGAAGTTCAGGGCTGAGTCCCTTGCGGAACCTCGCCTGTTTCTTGGCATTGGTGGATACTTCCTCAGGTGCATAGCGTGCCAGATTACCAAACTCACGACTATAGCCATCCACAGTTAAACGGCCCTGGGTGAAATTGCAGAATTCCTCCCGCTTACGATCCATGAGACCTTCCGGAATGTGATGTTCACGGAATGCCTCACTGAACTCAACCCAGGTAGTGACTTGGCCAGCAGGACGCATAGCTTCAAAGTTTTCCCACCAAAGACTCGCAGGGCCCTCAAGATGGTAGGCGGCGTAGATAACCTTGTCAGCTTCGGCCACACGGGCAGAGTGTAGCTTGTGGGTGATACTACGTAGCCAGTCATCAGCATCCAGAGGTTCAGTGGAGTGATGGAACTTCGGTGGACACATCTTGATAAAATCGTGGATTGACACCACGTCATTCCTCTGACGGAACCCAGTGTTTTGCTCTATGCGTTCCAGCAGACGGTTGGTCTCTCTCTTGTTCCGTTCTGCTTCAAGCATAACTTCCGCCAAAGAGGGTGGCTGGGGCAGATTCCCATCTCTAGCCCCACTAGCCTCACCCTGCTCCTGAGCAGCAGGAGTGTTGCGAGTGTTGACCATTCTAGGAAAACAAAACAACGGTTTAGACAAGGATGGCAAAAATTTGACATAGAAGTGCAGAATGTAATGGATGACACGGAATGCAGAGATGTTCATCCGTACGACATGGTAATATAGGAACTGCTATATATACACCAGTGGTCATACACACCATACATACTTTAGTACAAGCCAAGGCTAAAGTACAACTGCGGTGAAAGACGATACATCCCATCAGAGGCATTCCAAGCTCCTATACATTATTTAACTACACCTCCGGAACTGAGTACACACTAAGTCATATTCCACAAGACGCGCAGGACTATGGGAATACAACTACTACAATACTACTACTACCACGGTCCAGCTCAGACATTCCCGTAGTAATCTTCGTAAAGATTACCACCGTAGCCTGGAAGTGGAACAGACGGATCTTGAAACTCGCGAGCGCTCAAAGGCAGTGGACCATAGGGACGTGGATGTGGTCTCGGTCCCGATGCTGGTGTTAACCGACGCCCACGTGGAGGTGTAATACCCCCAACGTCACGCCAATCCATGCGATCAGGCAGACGAGTCCGCACAGGGTACAAATCCCGCATGTCCAGATATCCGGCGTGCACAGCAGGTGCAAGCCGTGTCAAAGTAGTCCAGTGGGCGGCTCGAGTGTTATATAGCTCCATTCGGAGGGCACGGACCTCACGGTCCCTATCCTCCAGCATCTGAACAGTAGTCTGAAGCAGTGGCTCTTCATGAGCAGCATCAGTATACAGACCAGTGTAGTAGCCTTCCTCTCCGGGAAGTGAGGCTGGCATGTAACAGAACTCAGTGTTCAGCAACAGGGCATGCCTAGCCCGGAGAATGGTCATCATCGAATAGGCGGCATCCTGTACTGCCATCTCGATGGTAACCCCGAGTCCATAAGACCAATGGATGGGGTCGTTAGCTCCGGGATATGAGGGGTATATCCGGACTGTGCAGAAATACTGACTCTGATTGAAATCCTGGTACTGTTCCTCCACGGTGTACTCAGGATACCAGCGATAACCGGTCTCAGTCAGCACATGGACGAGCATGGCCGTGTGACCGGGCACATTAATGCACCGCGTCAAACGAACCACTTGGTGAGGGATGCGGCCAGACATCTGAAACACGAAATAATGCAAAGGCATTAGTGTTTTTGGAAGAAATCGGGCAGCATAACAACTGTAAATGCTCAAACAAAGATTTGAGACATCATACAAATGATAGCATAGCCACTCAACAATTCCATATCAAGGTTCCGGGTCCATCAATCATCATACTAAAAGGATAGAAACTGAACTGAGGCTTGAAACCAACAATCCTAAGAGTCTACGGATTAGTAACACGTGAACCTAGTAAGGATAAGAGGCCTGGTCCTAAATCCTCGTAGAAAGAATAGACTGACTCGGATCAGAAGGGCATAAGGTAAAGGAGTAAAAAGAGCCTTACGTTCCCTTCCACAATCAATTCCCCTACATATAACTAAGAATTTTTCTAGACTCAACATCGACCAGTTTGGCTTGAGAAACCTACAGGCAGTCCAGCTCTGATGCCAACGCTGTCAGGACCCCGATCCTAAGTCACACCGATCTAGCTGTAACACGTCATATCACTTTGCGGCCTCACGCACGGTAACCCCACGGGTGCCACCTTACCTGGCCCGGGACCGTTTGCGCATCTTGGCACACGTATATGACAGTGTCGCTAGCATTCATATGACAGAGAACCCGGGCCGACATGGCTAGTTATAAACCAAAAGTGGCACTAGATTACAGAGACAGGCATCCATGACCCAGCAATGAACGTGTCGGTCATCAACGTATGAACCCAAGTCGTAGCAAGCTACATGTACTTAAAGGAACAACGCGTGACATTTCCCCTAAGGGACAAACACAGGAACGAAGAAGGACACATGCCGGCCAGCCTACGTGTTCCGAGCAGTAGCAAGCTACCAAGGCTCATTGGAATCACTAGGAGGTATTTCCCTGTAAGGTAGGCTACCAAAGGAAAACAACTAGGTGTCGGATCCCACACATACCAAGCATTTCAACCATACACACAATATGCTCAATATGTGCAAATACAACATTGCATCACAACAGAACTCTATGACTCAAAGTACTTTATTTAAGAGGCTCCAAGAGCCATACATAACATATCCATACAGGTAGGGGTCACATGACCCAACACTCAAGTCATACAGTCATACAAGCACAAGCGGAAGCTACATGTCTGAGTACAGACAACTTAGAAAATAAAACAGGCTTGGTGTAGCCTGACTATCTACAAGGCCCTTCACAAGCTCCAGATCTCCGTCTGGTTGTGAAGCTACTCGTCGACGTCAAATTCTATGTAGAACCCATCAGCAGGGGCAGGGTTCTCCTCTGCAACAGTTATTAAGCAAACATGAGTACAAAGGTACTCAGCAAGTCTTACCACATAACCTATCATACATGCAACATTATCAAAGGGGGTAGTGGAGTTCATAGCAGGAAGCCAGCTTTGACTCTTGGCTAACCTATACTACAACTCTCAACAGATTGCAAGATGTTATTACGAACACGAGTCCTCTACTCACCACAACAATACACTACCGAGGATCCTCTTCCGTCATCCTACGGAAAGGCCATCCACGGCACTCACACTTATCTTGAGGCTTTTAGTAGTATCCATCAACTTGTCTATGAACTGTAAGAGTAACCAAGTAGTCCGTACCGCGAACAACGGCTATTCGAATAGATTGATAACCCTGCAGGGGTGTACCTCTTCACACACGCTCCCACCACTTATCGCCGTTTACTCGGCATGTACTCGGCAACCTTCAAGCGGAAGCCCAGCGAGGGTGTCGGCCACGACCTGACTAACTACACAAGTCTCTCGTCCAGGTTTATCGCCTATTTGGGTTGCATCCGTGGGGAGATCCGGCTGGGGTGTCGCTCACGGCCCCAAACGATGTGTACAGGGTTCCCGAGTCACCAAACGGGCAACCGGTACACCATGCCACGTACCTGTCGCATCACAACCCACCCCGAGGGTCATCGCTGTGCACGACCTCCAGTAAACTATAAACACCAGAAACTAGTTGCAACTCCTGGGCAGAGATCGAGGGTAATTAATAAGCCGAGAGGGTCAATTAAGGATCCCAATGTGTGGTAGTAGCTGTAACTTGAACCACACATACAGATCTCGGGTCCTATGGACGATTCCAATGAAACAACCCACCATGTACTCCTACATGGCCTTTCATCGATACCTTTACCAAGCGTATTCCACACTTCCTTCTCTTTATCGGTATGATCATTTCACTCTGATCCATCACCCAGATGAACCAGACCAGACACAACTCTAAGCATAGCAGGCAACATAAACAAATAGCATGGTGGATCACACATCACATGGCTCAATCAACTCCTACACATGCTATTGGGTTTCAACTATTTACTGTGGCAATGACAGGTCATGCAAGGGAATAGGGTTCAACTACCGCAGCAAGTAGCAGTTCACACGATGTTGCCTTAATGCAGTAAAAGAGAGCAGGAGCGAGAAGATTGGGTTTGTATCGGAATGATCAATGATTGCTTGCCTGACAAAGTGGTTGTCGGGTACTGCTCTTCAACTGGATATGCAGCAGTATCCTCGGGAGCAGGACCTAACACAGAGAATACCGGCGATACAATCATTAAACAAACAAATGCAACAATATGATGCATGCTCATGACATGGCAAGATGCATGTGTTTTGGCTAGTGCAACTAAAACCAGAAGGGTTTGAGCCTATTTGAATCAATGATTCAAATTGGAATTCAAACTATTATTTAATTAAATGCATTATCATGTTTTAATGTATACAGGAAGGTTAACTTGCTCAAACATGCATGAAACCAGTGCCATTGGAAAGAATGGATTTTTCTAATCAATTTTCATATATAAATTATTTCCATCTGAGCTACTGTTGAATTTATATGATTTTTTGAAGTTTTGGGTATTTTCTGGAATTTCCTGAATTATTTTTAAATCTAATATCCCAGAAAATCCTTTACTGCGTCAGCATGACATCATGCTGACCTCAGTCAGTCAACAGGAGCTAGTCCAAGTCAAACATGACATGTGGGCCCGGCGTGTCAGTGTCATAGCTAATTAACAAAGTTAATTGGTGTTAAACTAAAAACTAATTAGCTGTCAGTGGGGTTTGGGCCCACGGGTTAGTAAATATACTAACTAACTAATTTAATTAACATTTAATTAATTAAATTGGCTAATTAGGGGAGGGGTGGCCCACACGTCAGCGACCCAGGGGTGGTCAACCCCCCAGTCAAACGAGTCAAACTCGCCGGCGAAGTGACGCCGGCGAGGACAGACACGGCGGCGTGCCTCGGAAAACGTCCACAGGGCACGGTTCGAGCCGCGGTTGGGCGCGTTGGAGAGCCCTTGCTGAAGCGCGTCGAACGGTGGTGGTCGCCGGACCTGTGGTGGCCGGAGACGACGGCAACGAGCTCGACAGCGGCGGCCGGCGTTCGGGCGTGTGTGGAGACGCAGCTACGGTGGCCTAGGCGATGCGTGTGTGGTACCTAGCTCGTCTACGTGCTGCGGCGAGCGAGACGGACATGTGCTAGTGACCAAATGGTCACCGGAGCATCGCCGGCGGCAAGCACGGCGGCGGTGGGTTTCGATGTTCAGCGGAGCAGCAACTACATGGCGCAAACGAAGCAGAGGAAGGGGGGATTCGGCGTAGGAGCTCACAGCGGTGCTAGCGAGCTCGACGGAGGGGTCGGGGACGCTCTGCACCTTCTTAATCGACGGCGAGGTGCTCCGGCGATCCGAGGTTGGGGACGACGGCGTGAAGGCGTTGCAGGGCTCCCGGCGATCCGTGGCTCAGCGAGGAGGAAGAGGGCGTCGCGGCGAACTTTCTGGACACGCTCACGGGACGAGGGGGAGGTTCTAGGTGCGGCAACTGCGAACAGCGGCGACGGGCGGCTCGGTGGTGAGAGGGAGAGAGCCAGGGGAAGGCGATGGAGACGAGGGGAAAGTGAGAGAGGGGTCGGGGCAGCTGCGTGGCGACGCAGGGAGGCTTCCAGGGCGTCGGGGAGGCAGGCAAGCAGGGTGGAGGTGGCCGGGCGCGTGCCGGCGCGCGGTGGCCACGCGCGCTGCCTTCTGGTGCGAGGAGGAAGGCGACAGAAACGGCGCTGGTGGGCTGGGCCGGCCTGTAACAGTGCTGGGCCCAAGGTAAGTGCTTTCTCTCTTTTCTTTTTCCAATTTCTTTTCTGTTTCATTTGTTTTGCAACTTTGTTTAATTAATAAAAATGCCAGAACATTTTTATAACTCATAAAACTTGTCATGCCCACTGTATATATTATGAACAGTATGGAACATTATAGTTTATGATTATTTGAGCATTTAAAATATTTTATAGCATTTAAATGCCCAAATTCAAATACCATATGATTTAATCTAGAGCCCTTAGATGTCCTAGAAAATTGTGCACCATTTTTGGCAGAGGTTTAAGACCAAGGCAGAAATGATGAACATTTTTGAAGGGCATTTTGGGTACATTGGAAAAGATTTTATCAAACCCTAGTTGTTAGGAGAGGGGTGCTGGGGTTTCTGTCATTCCCATTTCAAGTTTCTTTGATAAGTAAACATGATGCACACTCTAGCTAGTCCTAATGCAAGTGCTAACTAGGGATGTGACAGTGCACTTTTCCCACAAGACTCGATCGCCTCCGTTTGGTTTCTCGCACTTCATGGTGTTTGAGAAACGGATGACCGAGACACAGTCTTTCCGAAGAGGTCCCCTTAACCGGATAGATAGGAAGGTACACCTACAATCCCTCTACATCCGCTAGACCATCACGGAAAGGTTTCCCACAACTTACTCAACTATGCCAGAGCCCATATTGGCATGTGGCTGCACACGGAAGTTTCTAGCATGAATAGTTTTATGATCCCTTTGAGCTTGGGTGACATTCCATAGGAAAAATCACACGGAACCCCGGGATTTCCTAGGACAACACTGGATTCTCCAGGTGCCCTGCAACCAATCCACCCAGATGTGTATTCAAGTAGCCACCTTAAGTTGAATCCTTAATTAAAACTCACATCTGTCATGGATTTCACTCAAATCCAAACCACGTCTACGAGCATAGCATAGCAACCTAAGCAAACGTAGAAGTAACTCCCAAGGGTTTGAAAATAATGCAGGTAATAGGTTCTACCTCAATCTACTTCCCAGTCCCACAAATTAAGAGATCCTACTCATGCAATGTGTGAGGGTTTGATCTAATGCATAAAAACTGGGTAATAAAAGTATGACCAAAGTGTTACTTGCCTTGCTGACGATTCGCAAAACCTAGAGACTCATAGTAGCACACTTCACAGTCCGGGTATTCTATCGCAAGCAAACAATAGCATACATAAATAAACAAGCAATGATGCACAAACAAAACTCCAAAAGAACAGATCTAACCAGAAAGTTCAACTTAAGAACTCCGGTTTGCAAAAAGAATCAAATCGAAAGAAGCAACGAAACTCAAACTGCGAAAGAAACGAGCTCCGGTTACTAATTGGCCTAAAGTCAAATTTTACAGTAGCCAAAACTTTGTTCAAGTTGGCTAAATGTAAAGAGGGCATCCAGACGAAGATCTGGGATTTTGAATCACCTGATTCCGACTCTCGAGCGAAAAGAAAAACGAAAAACAAGATCAGGGCAGAAATCGCGATCGGAATAATCGCGGATAAATACCCAGAAAAAGAAAACTGACGAACAGGCTAACGAACGAATGTTCGCTGTCTGCGGCGAACGGACGAAAAGCGTTCGTTAAAACAAACGTACGAACGAACGTCCGCTAAATAGCTAAACCGAAGAAAAACTGAACCGATCTAAACTTAATTAAAAAATGGATCTACGGTTTACGAAAAACCGATCGGTTTAAAAAAAACGATAACTACCTCGAATCGGCGAACTCCGGCGAGATTCCGACCTATCCGGCGGTGGCGGTCCGGCGGCGGGGCGGCGCAGCGGGGCGGCGGCGCGGGCGGCGGCGGCGTAGCGGGGCGGCGGCGCGGCGCGGGCGGCGGCGGCTGCTTCGGGCGACGGGCGGCTAGGGTTAGGCGGCGGCTTGGCTAGCTTGGGCCGGGGGGCGCCATATAAAGCCCAGAGTCCCGGGCCAATACGGCTCTAAGTCGGTTGCCCCTTTTTTTCTAAAAGAGTCCTGACGCAGAAAAACTAGCGAAAGAAATACTAAACGGACTCCAAAAAATCCTGAAATAAATTTTCACTGTCCTCTAATAATATTCAGGACAAAGTGAACATTTTTCCCGGACCTAAATGCAATTTTGAGAAACGCGCATTTTTCCTATGCAAATAAAATCGCAAATAAATCCAGAAAAAATATCAAATGTGATTTTAACATTTTTCCTCTAATATTTTTGTTATTTTGGAGAAGTCACATTATCTTCGCTCATATATTGTATTTAGAAATATTTTTAGGAGAGAAAATTAATTAGAATCACACTGTCCTCGTAACAGTATTCGAGCGAGCTCAAATACGAAAACGGTAAAATTCCCAACTGTCTCCGTAGGTCCTTGAGTTGCTTAGAATTTCGAGGAACGCCACAAACAAAAATGCAAAGAGCATGCAATGCAGTATGATCTATGTATAACATTCCAAATTGAAAATTTGGGATGTTACATTCACCTTGCATGTTGGCTTACCACAGCCAACGGACCTTCCTGGCTGGTTCTGAGGACACTCACGCATGTAGTGCCCTGGTTCTCCGCACTTGAAGCATGTCATAGTGCCAGTGCGTGGAGCAATATTGGCAGATAGTCCTCCATAAGTCTTGGGCGGTGCATACTGCTGGGATGGGCGAGGCGCCTCATAGGATGGCCTCGGAGTGAACCTGGGTGGCAGGGCTGTGTTCGGAACCCACACACGGCTCTTGTGAGAGCCAGAGCCGGATGAGGAACCAAAGTCACGAGGATGCTTGCGTGTGGCTTCATAATCAGTCTGACATGTCTCAGCACTGATGGCTTTGTTCACTAGCTTTTGGAAGGAGGTGCACTCGTGCAGACGTAGATCTCGGCGAAGTTCAGGGCTGAGTCCCTTGCAGAACCTCGCCTGCTTCTTGGCGTTGGTGGACACTTCTTCGGGAGCATAGCATGCCAAGTTGCCAAACTCACGACTATAGACATCCACAATTAGCCGGCCTTGCGTGAAATTGCAAAATTCCTCCCGCTTGCGATCCATGAGGCCATCCGGAATGTGATGTTCACGGAATGCCTCGCTGAACTCTGCCCAAGTAGTGATTTGGCTAGCAGGACGCATAGCCTGATAGTTTTCCCACCAACGGCTAGCAGGGCCCTCAAGATGGTAGGCAGCATAGGTAACCTTGTTAGCTTCGGCCACACGGTCAGAAGTAGCTTGTGGGTGATACTGCGAAGCCAGTCATCCGCATCAAGAGGTTCAGCGGAATGATGGAACTTTGGTGGGCACATCTTGATAAATTCATTAATAGACACCACGTCATTCCTCTGGCGAAAAGCAGTATTCTTCTCTATGCGTTCCAGCAGACGGTTGGTCTCTCTCTTGTTACTTTCTGCCTCCAGCATTACTTCAGCCAAGGAGGGTGGTTGAGGCAGATTCTCATCTCTAGCCCCACTAGCCTCACCCTGCTCCTGAGGAGCAGGGGTGCTGCGAGTGTTGACCATCCTAGGAAAACAAAACAACGGGTTAGACAAGGATGGCAAAACTTTGACATAGGAGTGCAGAATGTAATGGATGACACGGAATGGAGAGATGTTCATCTGTACGACGTGGTAATATAGAAGTTGCCATATATACACCATTGGTCATACACACCATACATAGTTTAGTACAAGCCAAGGCTAAAGTACAACTGCGGTGAAAGACGATACATCTCATCAGAGGCATTCCAAGCTCCTATACATTATTTATCTATACCTCCGGAACTCAGTACACACTAAGTCATATTCCACAAGACACGCAGGACTGTGGAAATACGACTACTACGATACTACTACTGCCACGGACTAGCTCAGACGTTTCCGTAGTAATCTTCGTGAAGATTACCCCCGTAGCCTGGAAGTGGAACATGTGGATCTGGAAACTCTCGAGCACTTGAAGGCTGTGGACCATAGGGACACGAATGCGGTCTCGGTCCCGCTGCTGGTGGATACCGACGCCCACATGGAGGGGTAATACCCCCAACGTCACGCCAATCCATACGGTCGGGTAGACGAGTCCGCACGGGGTACAAATCCCGCATATCCAGATATCCGGCCTGGATGGCAGGTGCAAGCCATGTCAGAGTGGCCCAGTGGGCGGCTCGAGAGTTATAAAGCTCCATCCAGAGGGCACGGACCTCACGATCCCTATCCTCCAGCATCTGAGTGGTAGTCTGAAGTAGCGGCTCCTCATGAGCGGCATCAGTGTACAGACCAGTGTAGTAGCCTTCCTCTACAGGAAGTGAGGCTGGCATGTAGCAGAACTCAGTGTTCAGCAGCAGGGCATGCCTAGCCCGGATGATAGTCATCATCGAGTAAGCGGCATCCTGCACTGCCATCTTGATGGTAACCCCGAGTCCATACGTCCAATGGATGGGGTCGGTAGCTCCGGGATATGAAGGGTATATCCGGACTGTGCAGAAATACTGACTCTAGTTGAAATCCCGGTACTGCTCCTCCACAGTGTACTCATGATACCAACGGTAGCCGGTCTCGGTCAACACACGGACCAACATGGCCTTGTGACCTGGCACATTAATGTACCGGGTCAAATGGACCACCTGATGAGGTGTGCGGTCAGACATCTGAAACACGAGATAATGCAAAGGCATTAGAATTTCTAGGAAAAATCGGGCAGCATAACAAATGTAAATGCTCAAAAAGATTTTGAGATATCATACAAATGATAGCATAGCCACTCAACAACATCATCTCAAGGTTCCGGGTCCAACTAATCAACATACTAGAAGGTAGAAACTGAACTGAGGCTTGAAACCAACAATCCTAGAATGTACGGATTAGTAACACATGAACCTAGTAAGGATGAGAGGCCTAGTCCTAAACCCCCCGTAGAAAGAATAGGCTGACTCAGATCAGAAGGGCATAAGATAAAGAAGTAAAAAGGGCCTTACGTTCCCTTCCACAATCAATTCCCCTACATATAACTAAGAATTTTCTAGACTCAACATCGACCAGTTTGGCTTGAAGAACCTACAGGCAGTCCGGCGCTGATGCCAACACTGTCAGGACCCCGATCCTAAGTCACACCGATCTAGCATGTAACACATAATATCACTTTGCACTCTCACGCACGGTAACCCCACGGGTGCCACCTTACCTGGCCCAGGACCATTTGCGCATTTTGACACACGTATATGATATTGTCGCTAGCATCCATATGACGGAGAACCCGGGCCGACATGGCTAGTTATAAACCAAAAGTGGCACTAAATTACAGAGACAGGCATCCATGACCCAGCAACGAACGTGTCGATCATCAACGTATGAACCCAAGTCGTAGCAAGCTACATGGACTTAAAGGAACAACGCGTGACATTTCACCTAAGGGACAGACACAGGAATGAAGAAGGACACATGCCGGCCAGCCTACGTGTTCCGGAGCAGTAGCAAGCCACTAAGGCTCAGAGGAAGCACTTGGAGGCATTTCCCTGTAAGATAGGCTACCAAGGGTAAACAACTAGGTTTCGGATCCCACACATATCAAGCATTTCAATAACATACACATAATATGCTCAATATGTGCAAATACAACATTGCATCACAACAGAACTCTATGACTCAAAGTACTTTATTTAAGAGGCTTCGAAGAGCCATACATAACATATCCATACAGATAGGGGTCACATGACCCAACACTCAAGTCATACAATCATACAAGCACAAGCGGAAGCTAACTTGTCTGAGTACAGACAACTTGGAAAGAAAACAGGCATGGTGTAGCCTGACTATCTACAAGGTCCTTCACAAGTCCAAGATCACCGTCTGGGTAGCAAGCTACTCATCAACGTCAATGTCTATGTAGAACCCATCAGAGGGGGCGGGGTTCTCCTCTGCAACAGTTATTAAGCAAACATGAGTACAAAGGTACTCAGCAAGACTTACAACAGAACCTATCATACATGCATCATTATCAACAAGGGTAGTGGAGTTTATTGCAGCAAGTCAGCTCTGACTCTTGGCTAACCTATACTATAACTCTTAGTAGTTTGCAAAGATGATACTACGCACACGAATCCACTACTCACCACAACAATACACTACCGTGGATCCTCTCCCGTCATTCTACGGAAGGGCCATCCACGGCACTCACACTTGTCTTGAGACTTTTAGGAGTAACCATTAACTTGTCTATGAACTGTATAAGCAACCAAGTGCTCCTGAACCGCGAACAACGGCTATTCGAATAGATTGGTAACCCTGCAGGGGTGTACTTCTTCACACACGCTTCCACCACTTATCGCCGTTTACTCGACATGTACTCGGCAACCTTCAAGCGGAAGCCCAGCGAGGGTGTCAGCCATGACCTGACTAACCACACAAGTCCCTAGTCCAGGTTTATCGCCTATTTGGGTTCCATCCGTGGGGAGATCCGGCTGGGGTGTCGCTCACGGCCCCAAACGATGTGTACAGGGTTCCCGAGTCACCAAACGGGCGACCAGTACACCATGCCACGTACATGTCGCATCACAGCCCACCCCGAGGGTCAGCGATGCGCATGACCACCAGTATACTATAAACACCAGAAACTAGTTGCAACTCCTGGACAGAGGACAAGGGCAGTTAATAAGTCGAGAGAGTCAATTAAGGATCCCAATATGTGGTAGTAGCTGATCTTAAGTCACACATACAGATCTCAGATCCTATGGACGATTCCAATGAAACAACCCACCATGTACTCCTACATGGCCTTTCATCGATACCTTTACCAAACATATTCCACACTTCACTCTCTTTACCAGGCATGATCATTTCACTCTGATCCATCACCCAGATGAACCAGACCTGACACAACTCTAAGCATAGCAGGCAACATAAATAAATAGCATGGTAGGAAACACATCACAAGGCTCAATCAACTCCTACACATGCTAGTAGGTTTCAACTATTTACTGTGGCAATGACAGGTCATGCAAAGGAATGGGGTTCAACTACCGCAGCAAATAGCAGTTCACACGATGTTGCCTTAATGCAGTAAATGAGAGTAGGAGCGAGAAGATGGGTTTGTATTGGAATGAGCAATGGGTTGCTTGCCTGACAGATTGGTTGTCGGGTACTGCTCTTCGTTTGGATACGCAGATGTATCCTCGGGAGCAGAACCTACCACGGAGAACACCGGTAATACAATCAATACACAACCAAATGCAACAATATGATGCATGCTCATGACATGGCAAGATGAATGTGTTTTGAGGTAATGCAACTATAAACAGAAAGGTTTGAGCTTATTTGAATCAAAGATTCAAATCCATGCCCAAACTATTATTATCTAAAGTGCATTATCATGTTTTGATGTGAACAGAAAGGTTAACTTGCTCAAACATGCATGAAACCAGCACCAATGGATAGATTGGATTTTTCTGATCAATTTTCATATATAAATCTTTTTCATGTGAGCTACTGTTGAATTTATATGATTTTTAGAAGTTTAAACCATTTTCTGAAATAAATAAATCATTTCTGATTTATTTAAAATCCAGAAAAGAGTTTACTGCATCAGCACTACGTCATAGTGACGTCAGCAGGTCAACTGGGTGGCCCAGGTCAAACCTGACCAGTGGGACCCACTGGTCAGTGTCACAGTTAGTTAACTAACTAATTAGGATTAGTTTAAGCGCTAACCTAGGTTTGACTAACAGGCAGGGCCCACATGTCAGTGACCCAGGGGAGTCAAAGCCCTGGTCAAACTGGGGTGACTCGCTGGCGTTTAGCCGCCGGCGACGTCCAGACGCGGCGGAGGCTGCGGGTTTCACCTTCCGGCGACCAAATGGACGGCGGAGTCTTCCTACGTGGAGCTGGGAGTGAGCCGCGTCGAGTGGTGCACGACTTGGAGCTCGGGGTCAGCGGAAACGATGCCGGCGACGAGTCCAGCGGCTGCCGGAGTTCGGCCAGTGACGAACTCGGCGGTGCAGTGCTCGTGGATGCTCGTGGGGCGGTCCTACAGCATCTACGCGAGGTGGTGAAGCTAGTGGGCACGACGGCCGGGCCGTTAGGTGGCCAGAGCTACGTCGACGGTGGTGAAGAAGAAGGGGATCTCCAGCGGCCGAGGTTGAAGATGACGTCGACGGTGGCGGAGTAGAGCGTGCGAGCGCTCGGGGCTCGACCTGTTCGATGTAGCAGACGACGGCGGAGCTCAGGGACTTGACAGGGCGGCGCGAGGGCCATGGTGGCTGCGGTTACGACGGCGATGAGCTCGCGGGCGCGCCGGCCATGGCGAGGAGAGGCGAGGGAGAGGGACAGGGGGGAGAGTGCGGTGTCGTGGCGGTCTGGGCGACGACGTGGAGGTCGTCCAAACGTCCTGGGGCGGCGAAGCGGCGGCCAGGCGGCAAGCAGCTGCAGCGGTGGCGCGCGGCCGTGCGCCGGCGTCACCTGCCTGCCTGGCGGGACGAAGCAGCTGGCTGGCATGGGCCAGCACTGTGCTGGGCCGCCAGGTGGGCCGGTCTGGTAAGTCTCTCTCTCTCCTCTCTTTTCTATTTAATTTATGTTTTGTTTTTCTTTTTCAACTGTGTTGAATTAATAAAAATGCTAGAACATTTTTATAAATCATGAAACAAACCATGTCCACTATATATAATATGAACAGCATGGAACATTTTAGTTTATGATTATTTGGGCATTTAAAATATTTTATAGCATTTAAATGCCCAAATGCAAATACAATATGAATTAATCCAGTGACCTTAGGATGTCCTAGAAAATTGTGCCCCATTTTTGTTAGAGGCTTAAGACCAAGGCAAAGATGATGAACATTTTTGAAGGGCATTTTGGGTTCATTGGAAAAGATTTTATTAAACCCTAGTTGAAAGAAGAGGGGTGCTGGGGTTTCTGTCATCCCCATTTCAAGTTTCTTGAAAAGTTAAACATGATGCACACTCTAGCTAGTCCTAAAGCAAGCACTGACTAGGGGTGTGACACCTTAGCTCAAGGGGAATAAGGTGAAGACACAGTCTTCTGAGTTCAATCTCAGCCTCCCTAACCAGACGTACAGTTGCCGCAGCAACTGAATTGGTCTAGCAAATCCTTGTCTTCATCAAGCAACTGGTGCTATAACTTCACCCTTGCTCAGTGTTTATCTTCATGATGTCATTGCCTGCTTGCCTTGTTTGACTTCAATGCGTGAAGACATACTCCTGTTCTCATAATTAGCTTCATATTGTCTTCCTATTCTGATCCTATCTACCTAGCTACTATTAGTCGTCATGCTTACTCAGTACTTTCTCTTAGACTACGGCTTGTCTAGTGTAGTTTATCTTCCGTTGCATATTGTATAGGTAGTATTTCAGTGTTTGTCTTCGAATACAATACCTCTCTTGAATACTTTCATAAAAATTGCCAATTCACCCCCTCCTCTGGTCGATAACAAGCACTTTCAATTGGTATTAGAGCAAGGTACTCCCTTGTTCTGTGTGATTTGGTTTAACCACCTGGAGTTTTAGCTATGTCGACTGCAGGAATAATCAAAGTCTTTGATGCATGCCCCATCTTCGATGGCACTAATTACCCCTACTGGAAGAATAATATGCGCATGCATCTTGAAGCTATTGACAACGACCTCTGGTATATCGTCAAGACTGGTGTTCCTAAAGTTCGTGAAGGCATCACCCCTGCTGATGTCAAGAAGTTCACACAATTAGACTCAACCGCCAAGAACATCATCTGTGGTCATCTGACCAAAGGACAGTACGGCCGTGTGAGTGATGTGGAATCCACTAAGGTGGTCTGGGACTAGTTGTCCAAAGTCAACGAAGGCGTCTCAACTCAAAGAGACTCAAGAATCGATGTGCTTTGCAACCTATTCAACCGATTCAAGAGAAATAACAATGAAAATGTCCATATCACTTCCGGCTGTCTTACTGATATTACCAATGAGCTTCATGCCTTAAGAGCCACACAGATTACCAAGCATGAGATAGTGAAGAAGCTATTGAGATCACTTGATGGCTCATTTGACACTTTGGCCCTGATGATTCAAGAACGTCCTGATTTCAAATACCTCGATCTGTCTGACATACTTGAGAGGCTCAATACACATGAGTTCTAGCTTTCTGAGAAAAGAGATATCTGTGGGCCAAACTATGGCTGAACCTGTGCTTTGAAGGAAAAAGTTGTTTCCTCATCTGAAGAAGAATCTGTCAACTATTCTGATGATCCTGAAGACATTGGCAAAGAGCTAGCAATGCTTGTGAGGAAGTTCCAGAAGTTCTCCAAGAAAAATTGCTTCGGAAAGTCTTCAAGATCCAAATGATGAGGCCGCCTCTCGTGACTACAAGAAGAGAGCATGTCACAAATGCAAGAAGCCATGCCACTATATATCTGAATGTCCTCAGTGGCACAAGGAAGCGAAGAAAAAGAAGATGTAGCGACCATGATCCGAATGGACCGAAGTCTCTGTGTTTCAGTGTCATCCCTGGATCGGTAATGCTGACACACACAGTACTTGAAGGATTTATAACAGAGTGCCAATCACACACTTATTGCATCGAATGTCTCCAAAGAGAACTTATTACAAAAGTCTATGGCATAAGGCCATCTAACAAAATAACAGCGGAAGGCTTGGAAGATAAGTGAGTCCATCAACTCCAACGGCATAGCTGAGTGCATGACAAACGACCTAGAACGTCTTACTCCTCGTCTGAAAAGTCTGCAACGTAACATGTTGTAGCCCGAAACGGGTCAGCACATGGAATATGCTGGCAAGATAACACAAAAGATGCAAGTAACTGAAATAAAGGCTACACTATATGCATATTTGGCTGGTGGAGGCTCTAAGGTTAAAGTTTTTGCGTAAAGCCAATTTTTCCCTACAACAAAGGAATAAATTTTATTTTAACTATCATGGTAGTTGAAACATCATTGAGAAGGTACCTCCAACTCAATCCCAATTATAGTAGTCATCATTAACCCAACAAATTTGTTTTAGAGTGATGAGATCAACCAATAATTCAAGTACCAGATACTCAAGATTGTCCATAACCGGGGACACGAGTAATCATGATCAGTTTGGACACTCTGCATAGGTTTGTGCACTTTTCCCCACAAGACTCGATCACCTCCGTTGGTTTTCTCGCACTGCATGGTGTTTGAGAAATGGATGACCGAGACACAGTCTTTAAGAAGCATTTACTCTTTACCCCAGGTGGACCCGTACACCTACTTTCCCCTACATCTGCTAGTCTGCCATGAAAGAGCTCACACAACTTACTCGTACTATGCCAGAGCCCATAATTGCATTTTGGTTGCACACGGAAGTTTCTAGCATGAATAGTTTTATGATCCCTTTGAGCCTGGATTGCATTCCATAGGACAATCACACGGAAACCCCGGGATTTCCTAGGACAACATTGGATACCCCAGGTGCCCTACAACCAATCCACCCAGATGTGTATTCAAGTAGCCACCTTAAGTTGAACCATTAATTAACAACTCACATCTGTCATGGATTTCACTCAAACCCAAACCACGTCTACGAGCATAGCATGATAACCTAAGCATACCGTAGAAGTAACTCCCAAGGGTTTGAAAATAATGTAGGTAATAGGTTCTACCTCAAACTACTTCCCGGACCCACAAGTTAAGAGATCCTACTCATGCAATGTGTGAGGGTTTGATCTAATGCATAAAAACTGGGTAATAAAGGATATGATCAAAGTGTTACTTGCCTTGCTGATGATTCGCAAAACCTAGAGACTCGTAGTAGCACGCTTCACAGTCCGGGTATTCTATCGCAAGCAAACAATAGCATACATAAGCAATCAAGCAATGATGCACAAACAAAACTCCAAAAGATAAGATCTAACCAGAAAGTTCAACTTAAGAACTCCGATTTGCAAAAAGAATCAAATCGAAAGAAGCAACGAAACTCAAACTGCGAAAGAAACGAGGTTCGTTTACTAGTTTGATCTAGGGTCAAATTTTACAGTAGCCAAAACTTTGTTCAAGTTGGTTAAACGGAAAGAGGGCGTCGAGACGAAGATCTGGGATTTTGAATCACCTGATTCCGACTCTCGAGCGAAAAGAAAAACGAAAAACAAGATCAGGGCAGAAATCACGATCGAAATAATCACGGATAAATACCCCGAAAAAGAAAAATGACGAACAGGCTAACGAACGAACGTTCACTACCTGCGGCTAACGGGCGAACACCGTCCGTTAAAATGAACGTACGAACGAACGTCCGCTAAATAACTAAACCGAAAAAATCGATCTAATCTAAAAAAATGAATCTAGGGTTTTTTGAAAAAAAAACATTCGGTTTTTAGACAAAACCGACGGCGGCGGCTACCTCGGAAAAAGGCGGCGTCGGCTCCGGCGGAAAGTCCGGCAGCGGCGGCTGGCGGCGGCGCGGCGAGGCGGCGGCGGTGGCAGCTGGCGGCGGCGCGGCGAGGCGGCGGCGGTGGCAGCTGGCGGCGGCGCGGCGAGGCGGCAGCGGCGACGACGGCTGGCGGCGGCGCGGCGAGCGAGCGATGCTAGGGTTTCAGCATCGGGCGGGGCGGGCTGTGGCGGGCTGGCAGCCTCGGCTTATAAAGGCCCCCCGGCTAGGGAGTCCTAGTCGGGTACGGCTCAAAGGCGGTTCCTCTTTTTTTTAAACGAGTCCTGACGTACGAAAACTAACAAATGAAATACTAAAGAGACTTCAAAAATCCCGAAATAAATTTTCACCATCCTCTAATAATATTCAGGACAAAGTGAACATTTTTCCCGGACTGAAATGCAATTTTGAAAAACGCGTATTTTTCCTATGCAAATAAAATCACAAATAATTCCGAAAAAATACAAAATGTGATTTTGACATTTTTTCCTCCAATATTTCTGTTATTTTGGAAAAGTCATATTATCTCCGCTCATATATTTTATTTATAAATATTTTTAGGAGGGAAAAATAATTAAAACCAACGCTATCCTCGTACCGGTATTCGAGTAAACTCAAATACAAAACGGTAGAATTCCCAACTCTCTGTGTAGGTCCTTGAGTTGCTTAGAATTTTCGAGGATCGCCACGCACAAAATTCAAAGAAATATGCAAATGCAGTATGATCTATGTATAACATTCCAAATTGAAAATTTGGGATGTTACAAACCTACCCCCCTTAGAATGAATCTCGCCCTCGAGATTCGGCTTGGCTAGAGAACAGGTGTGGGTGGTCCTTGCGTAGATCATCTTCTCGTTCCCAGGTGGCTTCTTCCTCGGTGTGGTGACTCCACTAAACTTTGCAAAACTTGATAACCTTACTGCGGGTGACTCTGCTCGAAAATTAGAGAATCTTAACAGGCTTCTCCTCGTAAGTTAGATCACTATCCAACTGAATTACTTCCAGGGTACTGTGTCTCTGAGCGGGATATCGGCCATCTCCGCATGGCACTTCTTAAGCTGCGAAACGTGAAACACATCGTGCACACCTGACAATCCTTCGGGCAACTCCAACTTATAGGCAACCTCTCCCATGCGTTCCAAAACACGATAAGGTCCCACAAATCTCGGGGCTAGCTTTCCCTTAACTCCGAAACGTTTAACTCCTCGCAGAGGCGATACTCCCAAGTACGCTCTGTCTCCGATTTCGTAAGCTATTTCCTTGTGCTTCGAGTCTGCATAACTCTTCTACCTGGACTGAGCTACCTTCAATCTATCTCGAATCAATTTAACCTTCTCTTCAGATTCTTTGATCAAGTCCGGTCCAAACAACTGTCGGTCTCCAACTTCATCCCACATTAACGGCGTATGCCATCTCCTTCCGTATAATGCTTCGAAAGGTGCCATCTTCAAACTGGCCTGGTAGCTGTTGTTGTATGAGAATTCCGCGTAGGGCAAATTGTCATCCCAACTAGATCCATAATCTAGCGCACAAGCTCTCAACATGTCCTCCAGAATCTGATTGACTCTCTCGGTCTGTCCATCTGTTTGTGGATGAAACGCTGTACTAAATTCCAGCCTTGTTCCCAAAGTTTGATGGAGCTGATGCCAAAACTTTGAGATGAACTGTGTTCCTCTATCTGATACAATGGTCCTCGGAACTCCGTGCAGACATACGATCATGGTCATGTATATCTCGGCCAACTTCGCACTGGTGTATGTGGTTTTCACGGGGATAAAGTGGGCTACTTTGGTCAAACGGTCCACTACTACCCAGATTGAGTCATATCCGGATTTGGTCCTGGGCAATCCGGTGATAAAATTCATGCCAAGCTTCTCCCACTTCCATTCGGGTATTGGCATAGGTTCTAGCAATCCTGCTGACTTCTGATGCTCTGCCTTTACTCTCTGGCATACATCACATACAGCTACATACTCGGCAATATCCTTCTTCATTCCCGTCCACCAGAAACGTTCCTTCAAGTCCAAATACATCTTAGTGTTTCCGGGGTGTATCGAGTATGGCGAATCATGTGCTTCCTGCAGTATCAGCTTCCTGATCCCAGGGTGGTTGGGCACATAGATTCGATCCTCAAACCACAAAGTGTCGTGCTCATCCTCATGAAATCCTTTCGCTTTTCCTTCACTCATCCTCTTCTTTATCTCAGCAATCTCTTTGTCCTCCTTCTGGGCTTCACGTATCTTTCCTAGCAATGTTGACTGAACCTCCAACGTTGCAACGAAACCTCTAGGGACTATCTCCAAACGAAGCTCCCTAAGATATTCTACTATCTCCTGGGGCATTTCCCCTTTTACTAAGGTATTTGCATAACTCTTCCGGCTCAGAGCGTCTGCAACAACATTGGCCTTTCCTGGGTGATAGTGCTGCTTCATATCATAATACTTTATAAGCTCCAACCATCTCCTCTGTCTGAGGTTCAGCTCCTTCTGAGTGAAAATGTACATCAAACTCTTGTGATCTATGTACACATCACAACGATTTCCAATAAGGAAATGTCTCCAGGTTTTGAGTGCATGCACTACAGCTGCTAACTGCAGATCATGCGTCGCATAATTCAACTCGTGCGGCCGCAGTTGACGAGATGCATAAGAAAGAACTCTTCCATCCTGCATAAGTACTCCTCCAAGTCCTAAGCATGAAGCGTCGCAGTTCACTTGGAAATCCTTGCGTATATCTGGCAATATCAGCACTGGGGCTGTCGTCAACCGTTTCTTCAACTACTGGAAACTTTCTTCACACTCTTCCGTCCGATTGAACTTTATCTCCTTCTTCAATAACGTTGTCATTGGCTTAGCAACCTTGGAGAAATTTTCTATGAATCTCCGGTAGTATCCCACGAGTCCAAGAAAATTGCGGATCTCTCCAACTGAAGTGGGTGCCAACCATTCAGTGACTGACTGCACTTTGACGGGGTCCACTGCTATACCTTCTCCCGATATAACATGCCCAAGGAATCCAACTTCCTTCAACCGAAACTCGCATTTGCTAAACTTGGCATACAACTGATGTTCTCTGAGCTTCTCCAGTACCAAACGCAAATGCTCTGCGTGTTCCTCTTTGTTATTCGAGTATACCAAAATATCATCAATGAATACCACGACAAACTTATCCAAGAACTCCATGAACACCTTGTTCATCATACTCATGAAATAGGCAGAGGCGTTAGTCAATCCAAATGACATAACCGTATACTCATATAGTACCTTGTGGTGAAGGCGGTCTTAGGTATGTCCTTCTCTCGGATCTTCAACTGGTGGTATCCAGATCGTAGATCGATCTTGGAGAATACTTTCGCTCCCTGTAGTTGGTCGTACTTATTTTTAATAGTCACTTCATTCAGTGCACGATAATCAACGACCATTCTTAAAGATCCATCCTTCTTCTCGACCAAAACCACTGGGGCTCCCCAAGGTGATGAACTCCGGCGAATAAAACCTTTCTCCAATAACTCCTTAATCTGCTTCTTGATCTCCTCCAGATCATTCGCTGGCATCCGATATGGTCTCTTCGATATAGGTCCGGTACCAGGCAACAACTCAATCAAAAACTCAATATCCCTATCCGGCGGCATGCCTGGTAATTCCTCTGGAAACACATCCGGGTAATCATTTACTACCGGCACTTCCTCCTGAACAACTCCCATGAGAGAATGTACTTGTGTCTGTATAGGCGAATGCCTAGATACATACTTAATCCGTTTTCCCTCTGGGGTGGTAAGCAAAATGGACTTGCTGGCACAATCGATGTTCCCTCCATACATCGATAGCCAATCCATACCTAATATCACATCCAATCCTTGTGACTCCAAAACTATTATGTCTGAGGGGAAAACATGTCGTCCAATGGTCAATGGCATCTGAAAACATCCTTGATTTTCCATATATTCCGCTCCGGCTGAACTTACTAACATGGGGGCCATAAGGACTCTGGTGGGCAACTTATGTCTATTTTATGAATCCCCTTGAAATGTATGAATGCGATGCACCAGTATCGAAAAGAACTACTGTGGTAAATGACTTAACCAAAAACTTACCGATCACCGCATCTGGTTGTTCTTCAACTTCCTCCACGGTCACGTGGTTCACTTGTCCTTTGTTGAACGGGTTGGGCTTCTTTCCGGCGCTTCCATTGCCGTTCCCATTCTTAGCTTCAGGGCACTCATTGGCATAATGTCCATTCTTCTCGCACTTGTAACAGGTGATGTGGCTGAAATCCTTCTTGGCGGCTGTGGACAGGGTAGAGCGATTCTGATTATTGTTTGCTCCATTGCCATTCCCATTTTGGAGCCATTGTGGTTGTGGGAACTTCCTCCAGTGTGGGTGTGGCTTCCATGGTTATGGGTATATCCTCCCGAATTCGAAGTGAATCGGGGCTTCTACTGGGCTCCAGAATTATTCCTTCCTTGTCCATACTTCCTCTTGCGGCTCTCAATCTGATGCTGCTTCCCTTCAATCATAAGAGCTTTATCTACCAACTCCTGGTAGTTGTTGAAGGTTGCCACCATCAACTGTACGCTCATCTCATCATTGATCCCTTCCATAAATCTCTCCTGCTTAGCGGCATCTGTGGCCACATCATCTAGGGCATAACGAGATAGGGTACTAAACTCATCTACGTACTGAGCCACAGTACGATTTCCTTGGCGCAAGTTGTGAAACTCCTGCTTCTTCATGCTCATAGCTCCAGTTGAGACATGGGCAGTACGGAAAGCTTGCTGGAACTGATCCCAAGTGACATTGGCTATAGGGAAAGTGGTTGTGTAATTCTCTCACCATGTTGCGGCTGGTCCAGACAACTGGTGTGCGGCAAATTGCACTTTCTCAGCATCCGAGCAATTTGCGGTGGTCAAATCCCTTCCAATCTTGTGCAGCCAGTCATCAGCAACTATTGGTTCAATGCTGCTAGCAAACACCGGTGGTTGCAACCTTAAGAAACGTGTTAGGTTGTCCACGGGTGGTGGTGGTGGAGGGTTGTTGTTGTTCTGGTTGTTCTGAGTGTTCTGGACAAGAAGTTCCATCAAAGTGTTCTGCTGCTGGATCAACTGAGTGAGCTCAGGGGGAAACTCAAATCCGGGCTCACGTCTTGGAGGCATCTGATGGGTGTAGAGGGAAGAGATTAGAATAGAGTTGAGGTCTAAGGGAAAATCACTACCCATGTGCACATGAGACAAACACAATCATATCACACCAATCAATTTCAAGCAAGGTCTTACAAAGATCTAACTAACGTTACAAAAGTGCTCTAAATACTACTTTGTGGGGGGAGAAAACTACTAGTCATAGGGTAGTCATCTAGAAATTTTGATCGGCGGAAGATTCCATGATGTGTGCTCCAGCTTCATCTTCATAGTCTTCGTCATCGCTATCATCGGGGTCTAAATCCGTATCGTCGATGATGATGTAATCTTCAGGACGAATCTCCTTGAGTTCTTCTTCCTCTTCTTCTCCTCCTGGTGCTGGATCTCCCATGAATACTCCTAGCTTCCTTGTCAAATCATCATTCTTCTCCACTAGTATCAACATCTCCTCCTCGTATCCGTCACGAGTAGACTTGAGTTCTTCTTCTAGCTCCAAATTCCTGTTTAGTGCCTTCTTCAAATCTATCATCCCTGCGCAGATCTGGTGCTCCTGTCATCGGATGTGTTGGTTTAACTCCAGGATGAACGCTGCAATGGACCTATCCTTCCGAGTGCTGATCATGTCCCAACGCTCATCTCGGCGTCCACAAATCTGGTAGATGGTGTCCTTTAGCTCCTGCTTGTAGACTTCTCCGATCCTTCCCATAGTGATGTGGGCGGCCATACTCTTGCCTAGGCTCTAGGTTGGTGCATCAAAAGAAAACTCTATTGGCTCAGTCGATGGTGCGAAGGTTCTCCCGGGAATTTGAACTTGAATGCTCCATCGCTCCTCTTCTGGTAAAGTGGCGGTGTAGGTCCCGGTAAAGCTTGGTATTCCTATATTCAGGTACCTAGTGACTTCCTTCAAGTGTCGTCCAAAAGGTCTGTCTTCATCCGGTTGCGTGAACTTGTTCCTTGGGTCCACCATCCTAAAGAAGTAGAAAATGGAGAGGAGTCAGAAAATGAGTAGAGAAGAGTGACCTAGGGTTTATCTTAGTGGTCGTGTCCTACAGTCAGTGTGTGCTCAGATACCATCTTGTAGCGACCACGATCCGAATGGACCGAAGTCTCTGTGTTTCAGTGTCATCCCTGGATCGGTAATGCTGACACACACAGTACTTGAAGGATTTATAACAGAGTGGCAATCACACACTTATTACATCGAATGTCTCCAAAGAGAACTTATCACAAAAGTCTATGGCATAAGGCCATCTAACAAAATAACAGCGGAAGGCTTGGAAGATAAGTGAGTCCATCAACTCCAACGGCATAGCTGAGTGCATGACAAACGACCTAGAATGTCTTACTCCTCGTCCGAAAAGTCTGCAACGTAACATGTTGCAGCTCGAAACGGGTCAGCTCATGGAATATGCTGGCAAGATAACACAGAAGATGCAAGTAACTGAAATAAAGGCTACACTAAATGCATATTTGGCTGGTGGAGGCTCTAAGGTTAAAGTTTTTGCATAAAGCCAATTTTTCCCTACAACAAAGGAATAAATTTTATTTTAACTATCATGCTAGTTGAAACGTCATTGAGAAGGTACCTCCAACTCAATCCCAATTAAAGTAGTCATCATTAACCCAACAAATTTATTTTAGAGTGATGAGATCAACCAATAATTCAAGTACCAAATACTCAAGATTGTCCATAACCGGGGACACGGATAATCATGATCAGTTTGTACACTCTGCAGAGGTTTGTGCACTTTTCCCCACAAGACTCGATCTACTCCGTTGGTTTTCTCGCACTGCATGGTGTTTGAGAAACGGATGACCGAGACACAGTCTTTCAGAAGCATTTACTCTTTACCCCAGGTGGACCCGTACACCTACTTTCCCCTACATCTGCTAGTCCACCACGAAAGAGCTCATACAACTTACTCGTACTATGCCAGAGCCCATAATGGCATTGTGGCTGCACACGGTAGTTTCTAGCATGAATAGTTTTATGATCCCTTTGAGCCTGGGTGGCATTACATAGTACAATCACACGGAAACCCTGGGATTTTCTAGGACAACACTGGATACCCCAGGTGCCCTGCAACCAATCCACCCAGATGTGTATTCAAGTAGCCACCTTAAGTTGAACCATTAATTAACAACTCACATATGTCATGGATTTCACTCAAACCCAAACCACGTCTATGAGCATAGCATGATAACCTAAGCATACCGTAGAAGTAACTCCCAAGGGTTTGAAAATAATGCAGGTAATAGGTTCTACCTCAAACTACTTCCCACACCCACAAGTTAAGAGATCCTACTCATGCAATGTGTGAGGGTTTGATCTAATGCATAAAAACTGGGTAATAAAGGTTATGATCAAAGTGTTAATTGCCTTGCTGATGATTCGCAAAACCTAGAGACTCGTAGTAGAACGCTTCAGAGTCCGGGTATTCTATCACAAGAAAACAATAGCATACATAAGCAATCAAGCAATGATGCACAAAAAAAACTCCAAAAGATAAGATCTAACCAGAATGTTCAACTTAAGAACTCCGGTTTGCAAAAAGAATCAAATCGAAAGAAGCAACGAAACTCAAACTGCGAAAGAAACGAGGTTCATTTACTAGTTTGATCTAGGGTCAAATTTTACAGTAGCCAAAACTTTCTTCAAGTTGGTTAAACAGAAAGAGGGCGTCGAGACGAAGATCTGGGATTTTGAATTACCTGATTCCGACTCTCGAGCAAAAAGAAAAACGAAAAACAAGATGAGGGCAGAAATCGCGATCGACATAATCACGGATAAATACCCCGAAAAAGAAAACTGACGAACAGGCTAACGAACGAATGTTCGTTGTCTGCGGCTAACGGGCGAACAACGTCCGTTAATACGAACGTATGGATGAACGTCCGCTAAATAGCTAAACCGAAAAAAACTGATCTAATCTAAAAAAACGAATCTAGGGTTTTCCGGAAAAAAAACAATCAATTTTTAGACAAAACCGACGGCGGCGGCTACCTCTGAAAAAGGCGGCGGCGGCTCCGGCGGAAAGTCCGGCGGCGGCGGCTCCGGCGGAAAGTCCGGCGGCGGCAGTGCGGTGGCGGCGCGGCGAGGCGGCGGCGGCTGGCGGCGGCGCGGCGAGCGGGCGGCGCTAGGGTTTCGGCGTCGGGCGGGGCGGGCTTTGGCCTGCCGGCAGCTTCGGCTTATAAAGGCCCCCCGGCTAGGGAGTCCTAGTTGGGTACGGCCCAAAGGCGGTTCCCTTTTTTTTAAACGAGTCCTGACGTACGAAAACTAACAAAAGAAATACTAAACGGACTCCAAAAATCCCGAAATAAATTTTCACCGTCCGCTAATAATATTTAGGACAAAGTGAACATTGTTCCCAGACCTAAATGCAATTTTGAAAAACGCGTATTTTTTTCTATGCAAATAAAATCACAAATAAATCCGAAAAAATACAAAAAGTGATTTTAACATTTTTCCTCCAATATTTCTATTATTTTGGAGAAGTCATATTATCTCCGCTCATATATTTTATTTAGAAATATTTTTAGGAGGGAAAATAATTAAAACCAACGCTATCCTCATACCGGTATTCGAGTAAACTCAAATACAAAACGATAGAATTCCCAACTCTCTCCATAGGTCCTTGAGTTGCTTAGAATTTTCGAGGATCGCCACGCACAAAATGCAAAGAAATATGCAAATGCAGTATGATCTATGTATAACATTCCAAATTGAAATTTTGGGATGTTACAGAAGAAGAGCAAGGAATATGATTATGATGACAAGAAGAAGAAATCCTCAAAGTCTTCTTCAAGATCCTCATCCTACAAGAAGAGCTCATCCAGCAAGGCACGTGCATTCATTGGCAAGGAAATGGATTCATAGGAGGAGTGTGCATCTGAAGAGGCGGAAGAGGAGTCTGATACATGCATGGCAAGCCTGGATCTAGCTTCAGCATTCGTTGCCAAGTCGATCTTCAACACTGGAGACAATAATCTCAATGCCAACATTGAAAAGAGTGATGACGACGACTCTGCTCCCACCTACTGCTTCATGGAACGAGGTGCTAAGGTAAACTCTCGCGATGCTTACTTTCAGACCTCTAGTGAAGATGATTCTGAATGTGAATCCAAACCCAGCTATTAGAAACTTGCTAAAATTTCAACTGAACAACAAACAACCATGGAAAAGATTCAAAAATTGTTAGACAAAAGTGATGATCTGTTGGAAGAGGAAATGAATCGAACTCAGCCTTAATTGAAGACATAAGAAATCTTCATGTTAAGTACAGAGAGCTTGAAAGTCATCATGAAACCCTCTCAGCTGACCATGAGAAGCTTTCCTGTGATTATCTTAGAAGGAAGGAGGATCTTGATAAATTGAGAGCGTCTCATGATGATCTTCAAAAGGAAAACAATTCACTACTCGCTCAACAGATCGGTTCCGCTCAGGAAGATTTTGTGCCACCTTGTCTGAAATGCCTTGAGTGTGACAATGCTACTTCCATTGTTGGATGTTCTACAGCTTCTGAGCCTATTATGTCTTCAACTACTAATGTGGTAACTAACCCCTCTCCTGAGGAAACCACTACTATTGCTGATGAGAATGCTAGGTTGAAGACACTTCTTGAAACAGGCATGTACAAAAGCCTCAAAGGGCATCAAACACTATGTGATGTCTTCAAGAAACAGATCTTGAATCGAAACCCTAGGAAAGAGGGTGTTGGTTTCGAGAGGAACATGAATGTTGATGGCTCTTATTGGACTCCTGAACAGTACCCCAAAAACACATGGGTTGTTGCTAAGGAACCCCCAGTTGATCCATCCACCTTATCTGGCTTCACTTGTGCTAACCCTATTATCATTGACAAGTCGTTTGACTCAAACTATAAACTGTTCAAGAATCAGAATGGTGAAGTGTTTGCCAGGTTTATTGGAACTAACTGTAGGAATGGGTCGCCTCTGAAGAAGATAAGGGTTCCAAAAAGTCTTCTTGAAAATCTTCCTGTGAATGTCATCATGACACCACCCGGGAAGAAGACAGACCCCAGACGAAAGGCTTCATACAGGAAAAGGACCTCACATGGTCACCCTAACGCTAATGTTTTGCAGGGAAACTATCATCAGACTCATGAATATGAGCATGTTTCTTTGAATTGCTATGCTCACAAAACAAAGATTTTTTATGCATATTCTTAGATCATTGCTTCGAAGCCACTCCTAAATATGTGGGTGGTTAAGAAGAATTAACTTCTCTTGCGGGGAAGGGTCTCCAACCGAAAATCATTGTATTTTGAAGGCAATACTAGGGACCTAAAACATCTTGTGGGACGCAAGATAAAATGCCAAAATGGTCTTACCATTTATTTCGTCCCTGTATTTCTTGATGAACATCTAAGAATCTTAACTTTGATAGTATCCTTGTACGTCAAATGTTTATGCTTCACAATACTCTTGGTGAAGCCTATCCTACTAATTGTACTGTAGGGTACGACTCTGAAAGCAACTAAATGGATCATGGATAGTGGATAAACTAATCACATGACTGGAGATAGAAGTCTTCTCATGAATTCTACTCTTCGTCCTTCTATCAAAAGCCATATCACATTCACTGACACTGGTAAAAGCAAGGTATTGGGCCTAGGTAGAGTTGCTATCTCAAAGGATCAACGCATGGATAAAGTGATGCTTGGTGAATCCCTTGGATACAACTTAATGTCCGTCTCAGTGCTTTGTGACCTTGACATGATTGTGATATTTGGAAAATATTGATGTCTTGTACTTATGGATCTGACAAATCTCTAGTCTTCGAAGGTTATCGAAGAGGTGATCTGTATATGGTAGATTTCTCCCCAAGACCACAGCTTGTCGTATGTCTTCTAGCAAAGGCCTCAGAGTGCTGGCTTTGGCATGGAAGCTTAGGACATGTGGGCATGATGAACTTGCACACTCTCATGAAGAAGAAGCACATCATTGGCATCGAGGGTGTAAAGTTCAAGAAGGATCATCTATGTGGTGCTTGTGAAGCTGGGGAGATGGCTAGGGTGAAACATCCCTCGAAGACAATCATGACAATGTCACGACCCTTCGAGCTGCTACACATGGACTTATTCGGCCCTACTCACTACTCTACACTTACCACTACTTCTTGCCTATATGGCTTCGTGATTGTTGATGATTACTCTAGATATACTTGGGTACACATCATACTCTACAAGACTGAAGTGCAGGATGTCTTAACGCAGTTTGCTAATCGCACCCTAACGAACTATGGCATCAAGATCAAGCACATCGAGAGTGATAATGGCACGGGATTCAAGAATACTGGCCTCGATACTTATCTTGACACTATGGGCATCACTCATGAGTTCTCAGCTCCATAAACACCTTAGCAGAATGGCATCATGGAGCGCAAGAATAGGACACTCATTGAGATGGCTCGGACAATGCTTGATGAATACAAAACTCCAAGAAAGTTCAGGCCTAAAACTATTGATACTGCATGTCATATCATCAATGGAGTATATCTTCATAGATTCTTCAAGAAGACATCCTATGAACTACTCACTGGTAAGAAGCCAAACGTAAGTTACTTCATAGTCTTTGGTGCTAGGTGCTGGATCAAGGATCCATGTCACACTTCCAAATTTGCACCAAAAGCACATGAAGGTTTTATGCTTGGTTACGGAAAGGACTCACACACCTACAGAGTCTTCAACCTCTTTCACTATAAAGTGGTTGAAAATGTAGATGTGCGGTTCAATGAAACTAGCCGCTCGCAAAAAGAGCACCTGCCAAATGTGATAGATGAAGCTGCTCGTAGTGAATCTATCAAGCTCATGAGTACTGGAGAGATCATACCCACTGAGGATAAGGCTGAAGAAGAAATTGTCATTAAAGCTCCTCCACATTGTGAAGACAATGTTGAGCCTGAAGACAATGCTGAAGATGGAGAAATAATCAGCAAGAACAAAATGTTGGCCTTGCTCATCCTCAGGTCGCTAATCAAGTCCAGCTTGAGAAGATAATTGATAGCCTCAAAGCACCTGGTCCACTTACTCGATCAAGAGCTTCACAACTAGCAAACTTTTGTGGGAATATTGCATTCGTCTTAATAACTGAACCCAAGAAAGTTGATGAAGCTTTCATAGAACCTGAATGGATTCAAGCTATGCAAGAAGAGCTTCAACAATTCGTTCTCAACAACGTCTGGGAGCTAGTCAAACGTCCTGATCTGCACAAGCATAATAATCATCAGCACCAAATGGATCTATTGCAACAAACAAGATGAACATGGTCAAGTTGTCAGAAACAAAGCTCGTCTTGTTGCTCAAGGCTACACACAAGTTCAGGGAATTGACTTCGATGAGACATTTTCTCCTGAGGCTAGGCTTGAAGTTGTTTGCATACTACTAGCCTATGCCAACCACAACAACATCCTTTTGTATCAAATGGATGTGAAAAGTGCCTTTCTCAACGGCAAAATTGAAGAAGTTATTTTGCACAACCGCCTCGTTTTGAAGATCCCAAGTATCCTGATATGGTCTACAAGCTCAACAAAGCATTGTATGGCCTCAAAGAAGCTCCTCATGCTTGGTATGAAACTCTCAAAGACTTCCTGAAGAGCAAAGGCTTCAAACATGGTTCACTAGACCCTGCCCTCTTCACGAAGACATATGATGGTGAACTATTTGTATGCCAAATCTATGTGGATGACATTATCTTCGGTTGCACTGGCAAAAGATACAGTGATGAGTTTGGGCATATGATGCAAGAGCAATATCAGATGTCCATGATGGGAGAGCTGAAATATTTCCTTGGTCTTCAAATCCTACAACAACGAAATGGCATCTTCATATCTCAAGATAATACCTCAAAGATTGCATGAAGAAGTTTGGAATGCAAGACTACAAAGGATACACGACGCTAATGGCAACCAAAAGTCATCTATGTTCCGACACAATGGTAAAGAGTTCGATCAAAAGGTACATCTCTCCATGATTGGTTCTTTATTATACCTATGTGCATCTAGGCCAGATATAATGCTTAGCGTTTGCATGTCTGCCCGATACCAAGCGGCACCAAAGGAGTAACATCACCTTGCGGTGAAGCGAGTTCTTTGATATTTGGCTCACACCCCAATGCTAGGATTATGGTATCCAAAGAGCTCAGTGTTTGATCTAGTTGGATTCTCATATGTTGATTATGCTGGTGACAAGGTTTATCGCAAATCCACATCAGGCACATGTCATTTTCTTGGACAGTCTCTTGTTTGTTTGTCTTCAAAGAAGCAAAACAGTGTATCACTTTCTACTGCTGAAGCTGAATATATTGCTACTGGATCTTGATGCGCTCAGCTTCTCTGGATGAAGCAAACTCTCAAGGACTATGGCATCAACATGATGAAGGTGCCTCTCTACTACGATAATGAAAGCGCCATCATGATTGCTCACAATCATGTTCAGCACTCGAAGACAAAGCACATCCAGATCCGTCATCACTTTCTCAGAGATCATGTGATCAAGAAAGACATTGATATCATTCACGTCAACACTGAAGAGCAATTGGCAGACATCTTCACAAAGCCCTTGGATGAGAAGAGATTTTGTAAGCTGCGGTGTGAGCTAAATATCTTAGAATCCTAAAATGTCATGTGAAGGGACACACATCCTAACGCTTATGCATATTGATGACTTAGGTGTGCAACACACAAAGTAACGTATGTCTTCAATTCATGAAGACTTACCCTCTGAGTGTGAATACATTAATGTAGAATTTGACTTCAGAGCGCCACGATAATTGTGTGTCGTGTCTGGGGCTAATACTTCCTATAAGGTGGGTCACGCCACCACCAAAACTCTTCTGGGATTTTTCAATTGGCTTCACAAATGCATTATCTTCACCTGTCATTGTCTTCAACTTTGAATTTGTCTTCAAATATTTCTATTGATCTGATTTGATTGCCAATATATATATATATATATGTGTGTGTGTGTGTGTGTGTGTGTGTGTGTGTGTGTGTGTGTGTGTGTGTGTGTGTGTGTGTGTGTGTGTGTTCTATCCTCTACAACATTCACTTATAACTATGTCATCAAGCTGCTATTTTATGTGCTAAGTGAATGTGATTGGACCCCTACCCTATGTATGCTCGTCTCACCTCGTCTCTCTAAATCTTCATATGCATTCCATTTGACATGTGTCGATTGTCTTCACTGTGTCCTTGTTAGCTGAAGATATTGAGACCATCATTTAAACATTTTAATGTTCTTATCCTCTTTGCCGGAATCCGGAGAAGCCGGAACGACAACCCATCTTACCAGGTGTACGTGGGGTCATGGATGAGTTTCCAATTTGATGCATGCATGCCATGTGTCGTTCAGATGTGTATCGACAAGAGCAGCTGAGTAAATTCACTGTGCCGTCCATCTTCTTATAAATACTCAGCCCCCGCAGCCATTAAAACTTCTCCTCTCGCTGTCTCGCTCAAACCCTAGCGCCGTCGCTAGCTTCTGTCGTCGCCGGAGATGAAGCGCTTAGCTGTCAGGACTTCTCCGACGCCGTCGTCATGCTGGTCGTGGACATCCTTCCCTCCACCGCCACCGTAGGCATCTTCCGCCGCCAAGTTAGGGCCCGGAAGATTGAACTGATAGGCCTCCTTCTCACCTCGTCTTGCTGTTCTTCATCTGTTCTTGAGAGGTAACTAAAACTTTCACTTTTGACCGTTTTTCAATCTATCCAATCTCCAAAATCTTATGGAAGTTGTTTTACCACTTCCAAATATGGATCTCACTTTTACTCACAACTCATAACATGCAAACACTTTCACTTATGCTTCACAATCAGTTAGATTCCTCACTTGTACTTATTCCTGGATTCGTACAAATCTGGAACCAACTTATCTCTATAAGTGAATGTCTTCGCAATATGAGGTCAATGTATTCACACTGATTTATCTTCAAAATCTTTTGAGAATGCATATGACCTCTTCCCCTTCCCTTGCATCTCTAATTCATTCACATGTGCATGTCCGTGGGCGAGTCACTCGGTTCTCACAGTCTGAATTTCATTTGCAGACTTCATACAGTGTCATCTTGAATCTCCTGGAGTTAATTCCTGTCTGACTAATAGAGTGAAGCCTGTCACCTGTGTGAAGCCAAACACTTTTGTTGAACCAATGGCAGGTGACAAACCTGCAAGAAAGGGTGGCAGACAAAGACGCACAGATACTGCAAAGAATCTTCCTCCACATCTTTTCGAGCAGTACAAGTCTGATCCTAAAGAAACATGCAGGGAACGCAAGTCCCGTGTTCAATGGATTCGCAGGTACTGGGCTAAGCAATGGTTCAAATACAAATTCGTCACCCCAGAGTATGCTCCAGAGAATGCAGCAAGACCTCCTTGGGATGACATAACATACAAGAAGCTTCACCCAAGGAACGGGGCTGAAGTCATCCAACAAAGATTCTTCCCATGTATGGTCAGAGGACCTATGCTAGCCAATGCCGACCCGTCCAGTCTTAGATGGTGTCGTGAAGATGATCTATTTGAAGATATTACAAGTTTGCCAAGAATTATGCTGCTCAAAACAAAAAGGACTTTGGGATTGTCTTCAACCCAGATCTAGCCAAACCTCGGATTGATGGAAATCGTGAGGCTGAACCAAATCTCATTGGCCCCTTTAATAACTTTGATGGACTTCTCACGCATGTTGCTGAGCAAAGGTCCAATGTTGAAGAAACTGCCCAAGACAAGCCGGAGTTTGCAGACTCTAAACCCCCGAAGCTTGTGAAGAAGGCAAAGGTTTCAAAACCTAAGGGGGAGAAAATCTCCAAAGAAGCCTCTGCACCAAAAGCTTCCAAGCTGATGCCTCTAAAAATTGCACCTCCTGAGTCAAGTGCGCAGTCTGAAGACTTCTCTCGCACCTCCCCAAGGACTGTTGATATCATTGGTCGAGCTCCTCCTCCTTCCAACATCCTGTGAGATGATGGTGATATTATTCATCTTTCAAGTGATGAAGATCTTGATGATGATGCCCTAGAGCTCATGATCAAGAACAAGCAAGAAGAAGTCGATATTTCAAGGATCTGTCGCTCTTTGATGCTGACATCCTGAAAAACTTCATCGATGAATGGTTTGATGACCCATCCATCTCCCTTGATGATCTTCATCTACCAATTGACATAAGTGTCACGTTTCAAGGCTTCGTCAGCAAAGAGCTCACACTTGCTCAGAAAGTAATGGAGCAAAAGTACAAAATTGATCATAAGAAGGCTCTATTCAAGAAACATGCTGCCAAGCTTAGGGTTGATGAAATTCAAAGCTTCAAGAACATGATGACAGATTTGAAGGATGAATTTCAGAAGCGTTGTGATGAAGCTAAAGGCTCTCGTGAGCGTCTGAAGCTATATGTTGAAAAGTGTGTTCAGGCTCACAATGAAGCGCTAAAGAGGAAAGCTCTTGGCCGTCCTGGCATAGATCCCAAGCTTGCAGCAAAGAAGAAGAAGAAGCCAGTTTCACCAGCTGCTGCTCAGCAAGAAGAGCCACGCATAGTCTTCCCAAAAGGCTTCGCTGCTTCAAAGCCAAACACTCCATCTATTGCTTTCAAAAGGAAGAATACTAAGCAGGCTGAGGCTGAGGCCAAGAAGAGGAAAACACTGAAGCATGTGACGCTGCTCCCTCTCCAAAGAAGCGCAAGACCAAGTCTTCAAAGGCTTCTAGAAAGGCTCAAGCAACCACAACTCAAACTGCTTCTGCAGAACCATTACTTGTGGAGCCCATTTCTGTTGCTTTGCGTGCATCCTCCAACCATGAACTTCGCCTGGTAGTACATGAGCATGCTACCACAGAGGCTCGTGAGTCTGAAGATATTCCAGCTGCCGACACCATCGTAGTTGAAGATATTGGTCATGATGACAATGTAGTTGATGACGTTCTTCCTCGGTTTCCCCATATCATGCCCGAGCCGGTATCGTCGCCTGCTCCCTCAAGCAGTGAAAAGATAAGTATTGGCGGCCCCATGATGCCAATCACAAATGATGATTTCTGGGAAGAGCAACACACCCCGCTAGCTCAAGTCACTACTCCTATGATCGAGACACCACAAGTCACCCCTGAGGACATGGAGAAGACCACTCCTTCACCACAGGTGTCGCCCTCTTTCCAAAGGCTTCGCAGAGGCCCTAGGCCCACGGTCTCCATGTGAAGCATTCCTGAAGAGGATGTGCAAGGCACAAGCTCAGTAGCACGTCAAGTGTTCCCTGAAGCCATCCCCTCGGAAACTGCTCATGAATCTGAAGCCAAAAAAGCTGATGATATTCCGGATGCATCATCCGATGAACAAGAAGAAGTTGTTATTCCCCCCACCGAAGAAAATCAAGAAGTGATTATGCCTGACCCACCAGTCTCTGAAGCCACTAAAGTTGAGGCAAATGTGGCTGCCAATGACACTGTCATGGCTGAAGATAATGTGCAGCCCAAATCCAATGTTGTCACTGAAGACAATGCTCAACCATCCACCTCAGATGTGGTTGCTGCTGCTCCTGTGCCTCACACTATGGAACAAGCGTTCTATCGTGGTGAGCTTGTAACTGTCAAGTGTCCTATCCTGACACCACTGGCTACTCCTGGTCCTCAGTATGATTATCATGTGGAGCAAAGGCCTTGGATGCAGAAGCCCCAGCCAAGATTGCCAAGGCTTCCCAATACTATTACATCTCAGAGCTTGTTCAGTGTCCTCTGCTTGATAGAGCACAACCCATTGTTCGACAAGGCCAAGAAGCCCATGATCTCCTCTGACAGGTTCTGGAGTCACCAGCAACCAATTTATTACTCGTGTATTCTGTACAACCAGGACATAATCTTTCCACATAAGCGCCTATGTTGCGATGCCATTGCTGGCCTCCCCTGCCTTAAGGAAGCTCTTGACTGCTTTCGCGTAGTTGGCTTGCTCACGTTTGTCGTTGATAAGGAGAATTGGAATGAAGAACGCTTGTTGTAATTCTATGCTACTCTCCATATCTTAGGCTACAACATGGATCCGAAGACATGGGTCCTTGAGTGGATGTCCGGTGATGTACATCATGAAGCCAATGCTCAAGATATAATTGAGTTAACTTCCCTGCCCACTCCTGGTGATCTGTATGAGCCAGGTTGTCAGCTCTATGAGCAAGAATTGCATAGCATATTTCACAAGTCAGAGCCTAACATGAGTCAAATGTTAAGCCCGAAGAAGACATTGCCAGTTGATGCTGAATACCGCAAGGAATTCTATGTCAATGACCTCGAGTACCTGCCCCGCACCATCTATCATATACTGAGGCATACTCTATGACCAATCAAGGGGCATTCTCCTCACGCCAAGCTTGAAGGCACGATGACAACTTTTGTTTTCTATATCATCAATGGCATCAGGTGCAACACTCAAGATTTCTTCATCCGTTAGTTGGCAGCTTTAGGAATTGATCTGTTCGGTCTCAAGTTTTATGCTCCATGGGTCATGCGGCTGATTAAGCTTCACTCCACCATAAATTATCAAGCTTTAGCACGCAACCATGTTGTCTTTCTGCCTGAAGTGGATATGTCACATGAAGCCATATAACCCAAGCCTGCAAAAGAGCCGGTTCGTGAAGACAATTCTGCCTTCCAAAGCTTCACCCAACCCATTGAAGGGATTCATGTGCCGAACCCAGCATCTACTGATGTTGGTCCTCTTGTCGGTCAGCTCAGGCTACCGGATCATGCAAACACTAATGCAACGGCCAACACAGTAGCCCAAAGGCCTCAAAAGCGTGCTCGTGTACTGAATGACAGAGAGCTTCTTGTTTCACTTCATCAGAAGCATGATAGGCATCATGACTGGATCAAGCACCAGATGCAAAGTCTCCTTGTTGATGTCAATCGCATTCGCAACCTTGCCACCAAGAACTAGTTTGTTTCTCATGAAGCCTGTCGGCGTGCCTGCAAGAGCCTCACATTGTTGCGTTATGAAGATGATCTTCAAGCAGATGGATTCACTGAACGGTTCAAGTTTGACTCCAGGCCTCCACAGTCAGCAAGCTGGCGTTCAACTCCTTCTATTGAAGATTCTGAGTACTCATCCTCGGCTCCAACTGTCGTTGCACGAGTCATTACTGAGGAAGACGACGCTACTTCGCCAGCTATGGATTCACTGCATCAAGACGTTGCATTAGGCCCTATTGCACCGCCCAACTCCAACGTCGACCTGGCTGCCCCAACATCTTCACCAACACCTCCGGGGAACGCTTAGACACCCTATGTCTTCACACTTTTTTGGTCATCCGATGACAAAAGGGGGAGAAGCATATGGGTTGATAGTCTTCAAGCAGGTTCATATGGGCCGTGTGCTATATTTTTGTGAAGTCTTGCAACTCTCATTTGTGAACTTTTGGTTTTTGAGTTGTAACACTTAACTCCAGATGGGACGTCTACTACACTTTCTGCTGTTTTATTGCGTGTTGAATTTCTATCTTATGCGCATTAAAATCATTCAGCGGACTCCCATTTCTCATTATGCATATCATTATCTTCACTACATTTTTGTATGCACGATGAATTGTCTTCATAAAATTGAAGGAGGTCTCCACCAAGCAAAACATGCCATGTGCATTTGCATTTAAAAGCAAACTACTTATATGCACATCTTCAGGGGGAGCTCTTTCAACTTATGAAGTCAAACTCTGCTTTCTTTAACTTTCACATATTTTTATCCCCATTGAAAACTTCAACCAGTTTATCATCAATCACCAAAAATGGGGAGATTGTAAGTGCATCTAGTGTCATCCCTAGTAGGTTTTGGAGTATTGACAACAAACGTGGTTGAGGGACTAATGTGTTTGTGAGAATTGCCGGATAACACCGGTATAATCCCTCATTGATTCGGTTTTCCTACCAGAGATGACCCCTAAAAATGTATGAAGACATTGAAGAATATGGTGGTTCATGAAGACATTCATGTCGAAAACAATGACATGTGAAGACATTCATTTGAAGACAATGGAGCACGAAGACATAGTTGTTTCGTTGTTTATTTTTCTTCTTACTTGAGTCATAGGAACCACCAAACTGTCAAGTGGGTTCCAAGTGAACAAAGTCAGAAAACTGATGTGATGCTCAACCCAAATCCTATGTCTTCGAGTGAAGATAATGAGAGAAAATCTTGTCCTGAGTTGGACAAGTCAGCTTTACTTGTAGCCCAAGTCAAGCTGTCGCGTGTGTTTGAAATCCGACTATTGGACACATGTTGGTTCCCCAATGACCAAGGGTCATTTCAAAAAAGTAATGCCAGGTTGCCTCCTGGCTATAAATAACCCACCCCCTCCACCATAAATCGGTGGCTGCTCAGAGTTAAGACACGTATGAGGGAGTCCTGGATTAAGGGGTCCTCAGGTGGCCGGCTTACTCGTTATGGGCCGGACTGGTGGGTTGTGAAGATTATCGCTGAAGACTATCTCTCGTATCCAGATAGGACTCGCATATGTGTCAAATAGCAAGTTTAGAGTCCGGGTGTAATTTTTTCCTTCCTCTGCAAGATGGTCATGTACAACCCTAGGTCCCTCCAGCGCATATATAAACTGGAGGGTTTAGTCAGTAGAGACATAGTCACAATTGCATAGGCTAGACTCATGGGGTTTTAGCCATTACGATCTCAAGGTAGATCAACTCTTGTAACCCTATATTCATCAAGATCAATCAAGCAGGAAATAGGGTATTACCTCGATCGAGAGGGCATGAACCTGGGTAAACATCGTGTCACCGGTCTCCAGTTACCATCGATCCTCAGACGCATAGTTCGGGACCGCCTACCCAAGATCCGCCGGTTTTGACACTGACAGCGTATTTTGTTGTTTAAGAGCAACCCACCTATGAAGCCTTTGAGAGAGAATCCTTGTGAAGACAAAGCGCAAAACACCCAGAGCCAAAGAGTGTTAGTCATCACTAAAGTCTTTATGTATGTGTGATCTGAAGACTTTTTATACTTGAAGACTGTGTATCTTCCAGTTGGTTAAGCGTCGCGTTCTGAGCATCCAAGAGTCATTGTGGATTGTCGGTGAAGGAAGTTTGTGAAGGTTTGGAAGTCTACCTTGAAGACTTACCAAAGTGATTGGGCGAGGACTAAGTGTCCTTAGCTCAAGGGGAATAAGGTGAAGACGCAGTCTTCTGAGTTCAATCTCGGCCTCCCTAACCAGATGTACAGTTGTCATAGCAACTGGAATTGTTCTACCAAATCCTTGTCTTCATCAAGCAACTGGTGCTATCACTTCACCCTTGCTTATTGTTTATCTTCATGAAGTCATTGCATGCTTGCCTTGTTTGACTTCAATGCATGAAGACATACTCCTATTCTCATAATTAGCTTCATCTATCTTCCTATTCTGATCCTATCTACCTAGCTGCTATTAGTCGTCATGCTTAATTAGTACTTTCTCTTAGACTATGGCTTTTCTAGTGTAGTTTATCTTCCGCTGCATATTGTGTAGGTAGTATTTGAGTGTTTGTTTTCGGAGGCATTGCCTGTCTTGAAGACTTTCATAAAATCACCTATTCACCCCCCCCCTGTAGTCGATAACAAGCACTTTCACAGCACATCTGATCAATATCTTTCAACTTGAAGTTGAGACTCGAGAAGCTGAACTGATTCAGGCAGCGAGTTCGAATAGCTTGTGCCAGCAGTAGTGGTCAGTAACTCAAGCACTACATCAAGGCACGACTTTTGGGTTGTCTCACTGTCTACAAGATAGTTTGTGTCAGCTTTCTTGGAGACCAACAGGGTTGTCTCACTATCTTGAACCTTGTCTGCATTACTTTCTCTACCATTGCATAATGGGGTGCTCTTCTCCAATATTCGGTCGACATTCTACAAGAGGAACAAGCAGACAAATCATAGGTTTAGCATGTAGTATATGAAACTCATTTTGATAAACCGGTGCAGTAGAATGGTGGACAAGATAACAACATGAAACAAACATATATCTATGTACTATGGTCATTGTAGTGTCTATATCATTCTAGTTTATGTTGCCAAATCGAGAGACACAGTTCAAATCATTTATGTTTAAGACAGAATATAAGTGTGGGAAACTAAACAACACTAACAACACTTGTAATGTGCATGACATGAGAACATAACTGTTTATACAATTGAAACTGAAATCAACATAGTGCAAGAAGTTAGAACAACAATCCAGTTAAAGAAATAGGTTTAAAACATACCTGTTGCGCCATTGGAGTTTCAATTGGATCCTTCAAATTCGGAATTACTTGGTATGAGTAAATACAGTGATGCAAGAGCAAAGGAGTATGCACCATAGCTATGGAATCTGACCTGACAACAATTTCTCTTCTGCTTTAAACGTGAAGTTTGGGTTTGCTGTAGTGGTCTTTGTGCTTTGGGCACAACAGTTGCCTTACTAACTGCTCGTGTGGGGGTACTGTGTGGTGGACATGGTGATGTGTCAGCTAGAACTGGGTTACTATCTGCTGGGGTTAGGGTTAGATGGGGTGTAGCTGGTTCTCTGTCCAACAGCATAGGGGTACAATCTGCAAGAGTCTCAGTTATGTGTGGTGGGGCTAGTTCATGGGCCAGTACAACCATGGTTCTATCTGCATCGACGGGTAGCATCGTCTTTTGGAAGAACATGTTTTTACTCCCTTAGATATTGCTATCACCCCCTCCAATTCAAATTGCTGGTAAACAAAAAAAGAAAATGAATGGATACACAGATGCAGCTATTCACATATATGTTTTCTAAACATCATGACACAATTTCACATATATGATGGCTAACTTAACAGGATAGCATGACACAGTTTCAAATATATCATGGATAACTAAACAGGATAGAATGGCATTAGTCAACATATGATGAGTATCTAAACAGGATGACATGACAAAACTATATGATGTCTTTCTAAAATAGGTTGGGATGAAATAATTTGCATACATGTTGTCTAAGTATACAGGATGGCATGATATAATTCACATAATTGATTCATATACTAAGAAGTTGGCACTCACATGAATGATCTCTAAACTAAGCAGATGGCATTAAATATTGTGTATATGATGTCTAAACTAAGCAATGCAAGACACCATATGCATGATATGAGAAATATAAACATTGAAAGATAGAGCATACACCTCAGGTAGGATATAGGACTGGTCAGCTATCTCTGAATCCTTCTCTAAGGAGCTACATGTAACCATCGAGATATATGCTTCAATAGGTACCATTGTCTACTCTGAAGAACTTGTTTTCACTCTAGATTTTTACATAACCGGCTCAAATGGTTGATACACATGAAGAATAGTTCAATATACACAGATTGTTGACAAATGGAATACATAATGAAAAAAAGGATGGAATGAGATAATTCACATATATGATGTGTGACTACACAGGATGGTGTTGCATAGTTCACATATAAGATAACTGGTTCAAAAAGATGGCATTAGATAATTCACATATCTGATATAGAAACTAAACAGGAGGCATTCACACAAAGCTTTTCTAATCTAAGTAGATGGCATAGCAATGCAAGACATTGTATGCATGACATGAGCAATATATAACCCTTCCAAGTTAGAGCATACACCTTGGGGGGGGTACGACTAGTCATCTGTCTCTGAATCCTCCTCTAAGGAGCTATCTGTAACCAGCAAGAATTCTGCATTGAGAGGTAGCACTGGCTGCTCAAAGGACCTTGTTTTCACTCCAGATTTTCCCATCACTGACTCAAATGGTTGATGCACAGGAAGAGTAGATGAATGTACAAACATTGTCGATAAATGGAATACATGATGAAAAAATAGTATGGCATGATACAATTCACATATACAATGACTGGCTAAACAGGATGGCATTGCATGATTCACGTATATGATGCCTGGCTAAACAAGACGACATTGCATAGTTCACATATATGATATAGAAACCAAACATGTGACATTCACACAAAGCAAATCTAAACTAAGCTGATGACATATAAGATGTACTCCCTCTGTCCCAAAATAATGACTCAACTTTGTACTAGCTTTAGTACAAAGTTAGTACAAAGTTGATTCACTTATTTTGGAACGAAGGGAGTATAAAGTAAGAAATGCGAGGCACGATATGCATGATATGACCAACATCAGCATGTCAGGTTAGAGTAAACACCTCAAGGGTAAATAGGAGTGGTCGGCTCCCTATGAATCCCCCTTTGAACAGTTATCTTCCTCTGGAATACAATCTGGAATGGGTGGAGGGGGGGCACTGCACCCACCATGGAGCCGTGTCTGCATGACATTATATTCCCACGTAACGGTCTTATCTTTTTCTCCACATGTTCGGGACGATTGTGTACAATAACTGACATGCATAATAAAGAAACATGGTTAGATTATGTAAGGCCTAAAGGGTGCATGGAGAAATCAAGACTGGAAGTAGCACCGAGTGGATAGATCCAAAACTAATGATAGCAGGCAAATGATGGCTTTAGTTTGAAAACACAAATGATGGCTTTAGTTTGAAAACACAAACGATGGCTCCTCTACTATTTGTTGCCCACCCAACATGAACCATATAGAAGACCCGAGATAAACCAAGTAGTAGACAGAGATACTACTTGTTACTGCCTCGATATGTGACCCATAGGGATATTAAAAATTCAATTTTGAACATTAGTTTGGACCTAACTAGGAGTCTAAGAGGTGAAAAGGACAATAAAGTAGCACATAATAATAATCGATGTATATCGTAAGCAGACAGGAAAGAGTGCGACCTCTCTTCTAGAACTGTGTAGTCCTTAGGTTCATCTGCTCGGTCGATGATGGTAATGCGGTTGGCATGGATGCCGGCAACGGGGGAGATGATCTGAGGCGGCTAAAGGAGGTCTGTAGGGGGATCTCTGCTGCGGTGGACGCTTCTGTCGATGCTGCACCTCAGGTGGGGTGGACGACGGCACGGCAAGAGCGGGACAAAACACACATAGTTGTCTTTGACACCTATCTGTAAGTGAAGTAAATCTGTAAGTGCTCCTTAGAATTGGAGAATTCTAAAAACGCAGGGACGGAAAAAACATAGGAATAGGATAGGAATGCACGTGCAAAACAGAGCATGTGCAAACATAGGTTTTCTGTGAACCAGAGTGTTTGGTTCACATGAATTGGAAGAACACGGGAATGGAGAGAAACATGGTCAAATTATAGTCCAACCAAATGAAAATGTGGAAGTTAGAATCTTATTATATATGCCACTAATGCACTTAGGGGCTGTATGGATTGTGACTACCTTTGCCATATATTGCCACATGATTTTTGCCACACTTTCCTACCTTGAGTTGCTCAAATTGTTAGCCACACTTTGGCTTGCCTAAGGAAATCTTGCCGCACTTTTTGTGTCCATGGCATGTGGGGTTCACTGTTGATAAAGACACTCTTGCCTTAAGCGTGGCTAGAACCAAACACCTACCTAACTTGGTAAAACTTGCCTAAGGTGAGGTGTGCACAGTATACCAAGGTGTGCATAGGAATCAAACAGCCCCTTAGTCTTGTTCTTCATGCATACGAATTTCTTTCTAGATTTGCACCTTCTAAACCAATTCAAATTGTGGTTCAAAAGGGCATTTGGTTTTATCCCTGTTAACTTTGTGACCACCCTTCATTTCTCTCTAGAATTGCAACTGCCTTGAACCAAAGGATACCTAAGGAATCGACATGAATGTAGAGTAAAAAAGTGATGCAAAGAGTGTACAACCTCTTTGGCGTAGCCTTGTTGACCTCAGCATCATTGGGTTGGACATGGAGGATGGTGCGGCTGGTGTGATTGTGGGAGGCGGGGAAGAAGATCTGAGGCCTCTGGAGACAACGCTGAGGTTACTGCTCCGGTGTGATGGACGGTTCTGTCGCTGGAGCAGCTCCGGTGAGGTGTATGAAGGTGAGGCTGTAGCAGGACAAGACATGCAGCGTTAATCTGAAGTGGGATTCTAATAGCATCGGCAATAGATGACGTAAAATAAATCAAAAAAGTGCTAGATGTAGAATGCATTAGCCGCGCCGTGGCCGCTCCAACAGATGTTGTAAATACTGTTGACTTTGAACTTAATTGAAGAAACTGAATCTTACAGTCGAAGTTGAATTTTACTGTCAAAACTGATTGCACTAGTAGAGAGCACTGCAATAGAAGTTTAGGCCGCTCAAGTACTAGTAGAAGAGAAGCAGTGATCTAAATCAGCAGCCGCTCGAGCAGGGAACGCAATAGCAGAGAGCAGCTCGCGCAGCAGTAGCAGCTGCGCCTGGATCAGCAGCGTGACCGAGAGCTAAATCAGCAACTCCTATAGCTACAGCAGGCCATGTAGCATCAGCAATAGCGCGAGCAAGAGCAAGAGCAGAGCAGAAGCGCGACCAACGGCAAGACCAGAGCCACAACACAAGCGAGAGATGGAACAGTAGCAACAGTGTGAGCGAGAGCCGGAGCAGCAGCAGCAGCAGCAGGTACTGCTGGTGTGGATGCCACCTCCGAGGGAGAAAAGACATGGGGGAGGGACACCGTGGAGGAAGTGATCGGCGACGGTGCCGTCGATGGAGACCATCCATGGCTGAGCACCGGCAGCCCCATGAGATCAAATAAAAGATAAAATGCAGCGGTGAGTGCATAACCTCCTTGGTGGCACCGAGTATACCTCGGCTTCGTCGGAGGAATTGGTGGGCGTGTCGCGGTTCTTGTCGGGTAGGAGAAGACAGCGTTGTGGGGACGGAGGTGGCGTGATAGACGAGGCGAACATCGTGGCAGCTCCTTGGAGGTGCAGAACAGGGCGGCTGAACCGGCGGGACAAGGAGATCAACAACGGATCCTCATTCGATGCGGTGGATAAGGGACGGTCAGTTGTTGCTATGGCGAACAACGTCGGGAAGAGGCTCCGCCTGGGCGGCGGTCGGGAGGACAACGGAGGAGCATGGGGTTTCGCGAGTTTTGGTGGCCTCGGTGTGCGAATGGGGGGAACCAAGGGGAAGGTAGGGGAGCCGTGGCTTAGGGACGCGCTTGTCCGAAACATGGGGTAAGTTATGGACGTACCCCACCGGTTTTTACCACGTGTCAAGACCCCGATCCTAAGTCGCACCGATCTAGCTGTAACACGTCATATCACTTTGCGGCCTCACGCACGGTAACCCCACGGGTGCCACCTTACCTGGCCCGGGACCGTTTGCGCATTTTGGCACACGTATATGACAGTGTCGCTAGCATCCATATGACAGAGAACCCGGGCCAACATGGCTAGTTATAAACCAAAAGTGGCACTAGATTACAGAGACAGGCATCCATGACCCAGCAACGAACGTATCGGTCATCAACGTATGAACCCAAGTCGTAGCAAGCTACATGGACTTAAAGGAACAACGCGTGACATTTCCCTTAAGGGACAGACACACAGGAACAAAGAAGGACACATGCCGGCTAGCCTACGTGTTCCGAGCAGTAGCAAGCTACCAAGGCTCATTGGAATCACTAGGAGGCATTTCCCTGTAAGGTAGGCTACCAAAGGAAAACAACTAGGTGTCGGATCCCACACATACCAAGCATTTCAACCATACACACAATATGCTCAATATGTGCAAATACAACATTGCATCACAACAGAACTCTATGACTCAAAGTACTTTATTTAAGAGGCTCCAAGAGCCATACATAACATATCCATACAGGTAGGGGTCAAATGACCCATCACTCAAGTCATACAGTCATACAAGCACAAGCGGAAGCTACATGTCTGAGTACAGACATCTTAGAAAATAAAACAGGCTTGGTGTAGCCTGACTATCTACAAGGCCCTTCACAAGCTCTAGATCTCCGTCTGGGTGTCAAGCTACTCGTCGACGTCAACGTCTATGTAGAACCCATCAGCAGGGGCAGGGTTCTCCTCTGCAACAATTATTAAGCAAACATGAGTACAAAGGTACTCAGCAAGTCTTACCACAGAACCTATCATACATGCAACATTATCAAAGGGGGTAGTGGAGTTCATAGCAGAAAGCCAGCTTTGACTCTTGGCTAACCTATACTACAACTCTCAACAGATTGCAAGATGTTATTACGAACACGAGTCCTCTAATCACCACAACAATACACTACCGAGGATCCTCTTCCGTCATCCTACGGAAGGGCCATCCGGGGTACTCACACTTATCTTGAGGCTTTTAGTAGTATCCATCAACTTGTCTATGAACTGTAAGAGTAACCAAGTAGTCCGTACCGCGAACAAAGGCTATTCGAATAGATTGATAACCCTGCAGGGGTGTACCTCTTCGCACACGCTCCCACCACTTATCGCCGTTTACTCGGCGTGTACTCGGCAACCTTCAAGCGGAAGCCCAGCGAGGGTGTCGGCCACGACCTGACTAACTACTCAAGTCTCTCGTCCAGGTTTATCGCCTATTTGGGTTCCATCCGTGGGGAGATCCGGCCGGGGTGTCGCTCACGGCCCCAAACGATGTGTACAGGGTTCCCGAGTCACCAAACGGGCAACCGGTACACCGCGCCACGTACCTGTCGCATCACAACCCACCCCGAGGGTCAGCGTTGTGCACGACCTCCAGTAAGCTATAAACACCAGAAACTAGTTGCAACTCCTGGACAGAGATCGAGGGTAATTAATAAGCCGAGAGGGTCAATTAAGGATCCCAATGTGTGGTAGTAGCTGTAACTTGAACCACACATACAGATCTCGGGTCCTATGGACGATTCCAACGAAACAACCCACCATGTACTCCTACATGGCCTTTCATCGATACCTTTACCAAGCGTATTCCACACTTCCTTCTCTTTATCGGTATGATCATTTCACTCTGATCCATCACCCAGATGAACCAGACCAGACACAACTCTAAGCATAGCAGGCAACATAAACAAATAGCACGGTGGATCACACATCACATGGCTCAATCAACTCCTACACATGCTAGTGGGTTTCAACTATTTACTGTGGCAATGACAGGTCATGCAAGGGAATAGGGTTCAACTACCGCAGCAAGTAGCAGTTCACACGCTGTTGCCTTAATGCAGTAAAAGAGAGCAGGAGCGAGAAGATTGGGTTTGTATCGGAATGATCAATGATTGCTTGCCTGACAAAGTGGTTGTCGGGTACTGCTCTTCAACTGGATACGCAGCAGTATCCTCGGGAGCAGGACCTAACACAAAGAATACTGGCGATACAATCATTAAACAAACAAATGCAACAATATGATGCATTTTCATGACATGGCAAGATGCATGTGTGTTGGGCTAATGCAACTAAAACCAGAAAGGTTTGAGCCTATTTGAATCCAAGATTCAAATTGGCACTTTAACTATTATTTAAATAAGTGCATTATCATGTTTTAATGTATACAGCAAGGTTAACTTGCTCAAACATGCATGAAACCAGTGCCATTGGAAAGATTGGATTTTTCTGATCATTTTTCATATATAAATCTTTTCCATCTGAGCTACTGTTGAATTTATATGATTTTTTGAAGTTTAGGCATTTTTCTGGAATTTCCTGAATTATTTTTAAATCTAAAAATCCCAGAAAAACCTTTACTGCGTCAGCATGACATCATGCTGACGTCAGTCAGTCAACAGGAGCTAGTCCAAGTCAAACATGACATGTGGGCCCGGCATGTCAGTGTCACAGCTAACTAACAGAGTTAATTAGTGAACTAAATGACTGTCAGTGGGGTCTGGGCCCACGGGTCAGTGACTAAACTAACTAACTAATTAAATTAACATTTAATTAATTAAACTAGCTAATTAGGAAAAGGGTGGCGCACACGTCAGTGACTCAGGGGTGGTCAAACCCGTGGTCAAACAAGTCAAACTCGCTGGCGACGTGACGCCGGGGAGGCAGAACACGGCGGCGTGCTTCGAAAAACGTCTGCAGGGCACGGTTCGAGCTGCGGTTGGGCGCGTTGGAAAGTCCTTGTTGTTGCGTGTCGGATGGTGGTGGTCGCCGGACCTGTGGTGGCCGGAGACGACGGCAACGAGCTCAACGGCGGCGACCGGCGTCGGGCGTGTGTGGAGATGCAGCTACGGTGGCCTAGGCGATGCGTGCGTGGTACCTAGCTTGTCTACGTGCTGCGGCGAGCGAGATGGACATGTGCCAGTGACCAAATGGTCACCGGAGCATCGCCGGCGGCGAGCGCGGCGGCGGTGAGTTTCGTTGATCAACGGAGCGGCATCTACACGGCGCAGACGAAGCAAAAGAAGGAGGGTAACGGCGTAGGAGCTCACTGCGGTGCTAACGAGCTCGACGGAGAGGTCGGGGACGCGCTGCAGTTTCTCAATCGACGGCGAGGTGCTCCGGCGATCCAAGGAAGGGGACAACGGCGTGGAGACGTTGCAGGGCTCCCGGCGATCCGTGGCTCAGCGAGGAGGTAGAGGGCGTCGCGGCGAACCTTTTGGACACAGTCACGGGTCGAGGGGGAGGGTCTAGGTGCGGCAACGGCGAGCGGCGGCGACGGGCGGCTCGGTGGTGAGAGAGGAGGGCCAAGGGAAGGCGACGGGGACGAGGGGAAAGTGCGAGAGGGGTCGGGGCAGCTGTGTGGCGTCGCGGGGAGTCTTCCAGGCCGTCGGGGATGCAGGTAGGCAGCCTGGAGGTGGCCGGGCGCGTGCCAGCGCGCGGCGGTCACGCGCGCTTCCCACTGGCGCGAGGAGGAAGGCGACAGAACGAGGCTGTGGGCTGGGCCGGCCTGCTACAGTGCTGGGCCCGAGGTAAGTCCTTTCTCTCTTTCTTTTCTTTCCTATTTCTTTTCTGTTTCATTTGTTTTGCAACTTTGTTTAATTAATAAGAATGCTAGAACATTTTTATAACTCATGAAACTTGTCATGCCCACTGTTATATAATATGAACAGTATGGAACATTATAGTTTATGATTATTTGAGCATTTAAAATATTTTATAGCATTTAAATGCCCAAACACAAATACCATATGATTTAATCCATAGCCCTTGGATGTCCTAGAAAATTGTGCACCATTTTTAGCAAAGGTTTGAGACCAAGGCAGAAATGATGAACATTTTTGAAGGGCATTTTGGGTACATTGGAAAATATTTTATCAAACCCTAGTTGTTAGAAGAGGGGTGCTGGGGTTTCTGTCGTTCCCATTTCAAGTTTCTGTGTTAAATAAACATGATGCACACTCTAGCTAGCCCTAATGCAAGTGCTAAACTAGGGATGTGACGACTCACCCCCACTTAAAAAGAATCGCGTCCCGAGATTCGGGTTCCTCCGGAAAGAGGGTGGTGTACTCAAGTCGAAGACAATCCTCCCTTTCCCAAGTAGCTTCACTCTCGGAATTATGTGACCATTGAACCTTGAGAAACTTGATATTGTGGCGTCGAGTGGTGCGCTCGGTTTGATCAAGAATACGAACGGGGTATTCTCGATATGTGAGATTGTCCTGGAGATCAAGCGTTTCGTGATCCACTCCGCAGATATGATCCGAGAAGCAACGCCTGAGTTGAGCAACGTGGAACACATCATGAACTCTGGATAGATGTGGAGGTAGTTCCAATTGGTAGGCAACTTCTCCTCGTTTGGCAAGAATGCGAAAAGGTCCGATGTAATGAGGGGCCAATTTGCCTTTGATACCGAAGCGATGGGTTCCCTTAAGAGGAGTGACCCGAAGGTAAGCCTTATCGCCGACTTCAAAAGTCACAGCCTTATGATGACTATCATATTGGCTCTTCTGGCGAGACTGGGCTGTTTTCAATCTCTCACGAACGATGCGAACTTGCTCTTCTGCTTCCGGGATCATATCCGGGCCAAAGAATTGTCTTTCCCCGGTTTCTGACCAGTTAAGAGGTGTTCGACACCTTCGTCCATATAGAACTTCGAAAGGGGCTTTACCCAAGCTGGCTTGATAACTATTGTTATAAGCGAATTCGGCAAATGGAAGACACTTTTCCCATTCCATACCGAAAGAGATGACAGAGGCTCGAAGCATGTCCTCCAGAATTTGATTGACTCGTTCCACTTGACCCCTTGACTGGGGATGGAAGGCAGTACTGAAGGAGAGATGAGTTCCCATAGCATTCTGGAAACTTTCCCAAAATCGTGAAGTGAAAAGACTTCCACGGTCTGAGTTAATCTCCAATGGCACACCATGAAGTGATACTATCCGAGAGACATACAAGTCTGCTAGCTGGCTAGCGGTAATACTCTCTCGAACAGGCAGGAAATGAGCTACTTTAGAGAGGCGGTCGATAACGACGAAGATAGCATTATTCCCTTTCCTGGTCCTGGGAAACCCGGTAATGAAGTCCATACCGACTTTGTCCCATTTCCATTCAGGAATAGTTAAAGGTTGAAGGGTGCCAGCAGGCCGTTCATGCTCTGCTTTAACTCGACGACAAACATCGCAGTTAGCAATGAATTGAGCGATTTCTCTCTTCATCCTAGTCCACCAGAATCTCTGACGTAGGTCCTGATACATTTTGGTACTACAGGGATGAATTGTGAGAGGAGATTCATGAGCCTCCTTAAGAATCATTTGTCGTAGTTGTTGTTTCTTGGGTACCACCAAGCGGTTCTCAAAGTACACAACACCTCGATCATCCGTAGAGAAACTCCTAGCAACTCCGCTAGCAATGTTCTCCTTGATCCGAGATATGCCTTTATCATACCGCTGGGCAACTATGATTTGATCCATAAGGGTAGGTCTCGCCATCAAGGTGGAAAGGAATCCTCGAGGAACAATGTGAAGGTTAAGCTTACGAAATTCCTCGTGGAGAAGTGGTTGCCCTTGTTGTAACATTAAGTTGTTACAATAAGACTTACGACTTAGCGCATCAGCCATGACATTGGCCTTTCCAGGGGTGTAAGTGATTCCTAAGTCGTAATCTATAAGCAACTCAACCCAACGTCTTTGCCTGAGATTTAGATCCGGTTGGGTGAAGATGTACTTCAAACTTTGATGATCAGTGAAAATTTCACAGCGATTACCAAGGAGGTAATGTCGCCATGTTTTGAGTGCATGGACTACAGCTGCAAGCTCTAGATCATGTGTAGGATAGTTATCCTCATGAGGACGCAACTGTCGAGATGCGTATGCAATCACTTGACGATCTTGCATGAGTATGCAACCTAGTCCTTGTCGCGAGGCGTCGCAATAGATTATAAAATCTTTGGAAAAGTCTGGTGGTACCAGTACAGGTGCAGATGTCAGGCGTCTTTTCAGTTCCTGAAAACTGGACTCGCACTGTGGGGTCCACTCAAACTTTTTATCTTTCTTGAGGAATTCAGTTAGAGGTTTAGCAACCTTGGAGAAATTCTCGACGAAGCGTCGGCAATAGCTCGCTAGGCCAAGAAAACTCCTAACTTGCTTGACCGATTCAGGGGGATTCCAATCAAGGACGGCTTGAACTCGCTCGGGATTGACAGCAATACCCTTACCAGAGATCACATGACCTAGATAGGTTACTTCTGGCAACCAAAATTCACATTTAGAGAATTTGGCATAAAGGCGGTGCTCTCGAAGTTTCGTCAATACCAGCCTTAAATGCTCGGCATGATCTTTCTTGTTCTTGGAATAGATGAGTATATCATCGAGGTATACCACGACGAATTTATCCAAGTACTCCATGAATATAGAATTCATTAACCGAGAAAAGGTAGCTGGGGCATTGGTTAATCCGAAGTACATGACGGTGTACTCATATTGGCCATAACGAGTAACAAAAGCCGTTTTAGGAATGTCCTCGTTCTTGATTTTGATTTGATGGTAACCCAACCTCAAATCCATCTTAGAGAAGACTGAGGATCCAGCGAGCTGATCATACAGGTCGTTGATCCTGGGGAGCGGATACTTGTTCTTTATGGTGACCAGATTGACAGGTCGGTAATCTACAACCATCCGCTCCGTTCCATCCTTCTTCTTGACGAAGAGGACGGGGCAAGCCCAAGGGGAAGAACTAGGACGGATGAAACCGTTTTGCAAGGACTCATCGAGTTGTTTCTTTAGCTTAGCTAATTCTAGTGGTGCCATCTTATAAGGTCTCCTAGAGATTGGGACAGTTCCAGGGATAAGATCTATCACGAACTCGACATCTTTGTCGGGTGGAATTCCTGGCAGTTCTTCTGGAAAAACATCCGGAAAGTCACGGACTACCGGGATATCTTCGAGTTCTGGTAGAGGGTTGGCATTAAGAGAGTAGAGCTGACGCTCAGCCATTCGGGTCAAGACATTGACGGTCTTGCCGGATGGATGTGTAAGTTGAACGGTCCTAGTGTAGCAATCAATCTTGGCGTAATGAGTTGTCATCCAATCCATACCCAAAATGATGTTTATGTCCGAGGACTTGAGAGCGATTAGAGATGCTAGGAAAACAAGTCTATCGACAAGGATTTCATTTCCATGGCTTACCCTAGAGGTTTGCCACTTTGAACCAGGAGTTTGAATAACCATGGAAGTAGGCATGTCACAAAAAGTCATGTTGTGCAATCAAGCATAGCTCTCAGATATGAACGAATGGGATGCTCCAGTATCGAAAAGAACAGATGCCGGATGGCAGTTAACGAGAAGCGTACCAAGGACGACGTTAGGATCCTCATAAGCTTCCTCGGCAGAGACATAGTTGACATGACCACGTGAAGTGGGGATTGGCTTGACATAATTCACCTTGCCGGTTGGCTTACCACGGCCAACGGGTTTTCCTGGCTGGTTCTGGGGACACTCACGCATGTAATGCCCCGGTTCTCCACACTTGAAACATGTCACAGTGCTAGTGCGTGGAGCAAAGTTGGAAGGTGGTCCTCCATAGGTCTTAGCAGGTGCAAACTGTTGAGTTGGGCGAGGCGCCTCATAGGATGGCCTCGGTGTGTACTTGGGTGGCAGAGCAGTGTTAGGAACCCACACACGGCGTTTGTGAGAGCTAGAGCCGGATGAGGAACCGAAGTCTTGAGGATGCTTGCGGGTGGCCTCGAAGTCGGTCTGGCCCGTTTCAGCACTGATAGCCTTGTTTACCAACTTCTGGAAGGAAGTGCACTCGTGCGGACGTAGATCTCGGCGGAGTTCAGGGCTGAGTCCCTTGCGGAACCTCGCCTGCTTCTTGGCATCGGTGGATACTTCCTCAGGTGCATAGCGTACCAAGTTGCCAAACTCGCGACTATAGCCATCCACAGTTAACCGCCCTGGGTGAAGTTGCAGAATTCCTCCCGCTTACGATCCATGAGACCTTCCGGAATGTGATGTTCACGGAATGCCTCACTGAACTCAACCCAAGTAGTGATTTGGCCAGCAGGACGCATAGCTTCAAAGTTTTCCCACCAAAGACTGGCAGGGCCCTCAAGATGGTAGGCGGCGTAGGTAACCTTGTCAGCTTCGACCACACGGGCAGAGTGTAGCTTGTGGGTGATACTACGTAGCCAGTCATCCGCATCCAGAGGTTCAGTGGAGTGATGGAACTTCGGTGGGCACATCTTGATAAAGTCATTGATTGACACCACGTCATTCCTCTGACGGAACCCAGTGTTCTGCTCTATGCGTTCCAGCAGACGGTTGGTCTCTCTCTTGTTCCGTTCTGCCTCGAGCATAACTTCCGCCAAGGAGGGTGGCTGGGGCAGATTCCCAACTCTAGCCCCACTAGCCTCACCCTGCTCCTGAGCAGCAGGAGTGTTGCGAGTGTTGACCATCCTAGGAAAACAAAACAACGGTTTAGACAAGGATGGCAAAAATTTGACATAGAAGTGCATAATGTAATGGATGACACGGAATGCAGAGATGTTCATCCGTACGACATGGTAATATAGAAACTGCTATATATACACCAGTGGTCATACACACCATACATAGTTTAGTACAAGCCAAGGCTAAAGTACAACTGCGGTGAAAGACGATACATCCCATCAGAGGCATTCCAAGCTCCTATACATTATTTAACAACACCTCCGGAACTCAGTAAACACTAATCATATTCCACAAGACGCGTAGGACTGTGGGAATACAACTACTACAATACTACTGCTACCACGGTCTAGCTCAGACATTCCCATAGTAATCTTCGTAAAGATTACCACCGTAGCCTGGAAGTGGAACAGATGGATCTTGAAACTCGCGAGCGCTCGAAGGCTGTGGACCATAGGGACATGGATGTGGCCTCGGTCCCGATGCTGGTGGTAACCGACGCCCACGTGGAGGTGTAATACCCCCAACGTCACGCCAATCCATGCGATCAGGCAGACGAGTCCGCACGGGGTACAAATCCCGCATGTCCAGATATCCGGCGTGCACAGTAGGTGCAAGCCGTGTCAAAGTAGTCCAGTGGGCGGCTCGAGTGTTATACAGCTCCATTCGGAGGGCACGGACCTCACGGTCCCTATCCTCCAGCATCTGAACAGTAGTCTGAAGCAGTGGCTCTTCATGAGCAGCATCAATATACAGACCAGTGTAGTAGCCTTCCTCTGCGGGAAGTGAGGCTGGCATGTAACAGAACTCAGTGTTCAGCAACAGGGCATGCCTAGCCCAGAGAATGGTCATCATCGAATAGGCGGCATCCTGTACTGCCATCTCGATGGTAACCCCGAGTCCATAAGACCAATGGATGGGGTCGTTAGCTCCAGGATATGAGGGGTATATCCGGACTGTGCAGAAATACTGACTCTGATTGAAATCCCGGTACTGTTCCTCCACAATGTACTCAGGATACCAGCGATAACCGATCTCAGTCAGCACACGGACTAGCATGGCCGTGTGACCGGGCACATTGATGCACCGAGTCAAATGAACCACTTGGTGAGGGGTGCGGCCAGACATCTGAAACACGAAATAATGCAAAGGCATTAGTGTTTCTGGAAGAAATCGGGCAGCATAACAACTGTAAATGATCAATCAAAGATTTGAGACATCATACAAATGATAGCATAGCCACTCAACAATTCCATATCAAGGTTCCGGGTCCAACAATCATCATACTAAAAGGATAGAAACTGAACTGAGGCTTGAAACCAACAATCCTAAGAGTCTACGGATTAGTAACACATGAACCTAGTAAGGATAAGAGGCCTAGTCCTAAATCCCCGTAGAAAGAATAGACTGACTCAGATCAGAAGGGCATAAGGTAAAGGAGTAAAAAGAGCCTTACGTTCCCTTCCACAATCAATTCCCCTACATATAACTAAGAATTTTTCTAGACTCAACATCGACCAGTTTGGCTTGAGAAACCTATAGGCAGTCCAGCTCTGATGCCAACGCTGTCAGGACCCCGATCCTAAGTCACACCGATCTAGCTGTAACACGTCATATCACTTTGCGGCCTCACGCACGGTAACCCCACGGGTGCCACCTTACCTGTCCCGGGACCGTTTGCGCATTTTGGCACACGTATATGACAGTGTCGCTAGCATCCATATGACAGAGAACCCGGGCCGACATGGCTAGTTATAAACCAAAAGTGGCACTAGATTACAGAGACAGGCATCCATGACCCAGCAACGAACGTGTCGGTCATCAACGTATGAACCCAAGTCGTAGCAAGCTACATGGACTTAAAGGAACAACGCGTGACATTTCCCTTAAGGGACAGACACAGGAACGAAGAAGGACACATGCCGGCCAGCCTACGTGTTCCGAGCAGTAGCAAGCTACCAAGGCTCATTGGAATCACTAGGAGGCATTTCCCTGTAAGGTAGGCTACCAAAGGAAAACAACTAGGTGTCGGATCCCACACATACCAAGCATTTCAACCATACACACAATATGCTCAATATGTGCAAATACAACATTGCATCACAACAGAACTCTATGACTCAAAGTACTTTATTTAAGAGGCTCCAAGAGCCATACATAACATATCCATACAGGTAGGGGTCACATGACCCATCACTCAAGTCATACAGTCATACAAGCACAAGCGGAAGCTACATGTCTGAGTACAGACATCTTAGAAAATAAAACAGGCTTGGTGTAGCCTGACTATCTACAAGGCCCTTCACAAGCTCTAGATCTCCGTCTGGGTGTCAAGCTACTCGTCGACGTCAACGTCTATGTAGAACCCATCAGCAGGGGCAGGGTTCTCCTCTTCAACAATTATTAAGCAAACATAAGTACAAAGGTACTCAGCAAGTCTTACCACAGAACCTATCATACATGCAACATTATCAAAGGGGGTAGTGGAGTTCATAGCAGAAAGCCAGCTTTGACTCTTGGCTAACCTATACTACAACTCTCAACAGATTGCAAGATGTTATAGCGAACACGAGTCCTCTAATCACCACAACAATACACTACCGAGGATCCTCTTCCTTCATCCTACGGAAGGGCCATCCGGGGTACTCACACTTATCTTGAGGCTTTTTGTAGTATCCATCAACTTGTCTATGAACTGTAAGAGTAACCAAGTAGTCCGTACCGCGAACAACGGCTATTCGAATAGATTGATAACCCTACAGGGGTGTACCTCTTCACACACGCTCCCACCACTTATCGCCGTTTACTCGGCGTGTACTCGGCAACCTTCAAGCGGAAGCCCAGCGAGGGTGTCGGCCACGACCTGACTAACTACTCAAGTCTCTCGTCCAGGTTTATCGCCTATTTGGGTTCCATCCGTGGGGAGATCCGGCCGGGGTGTCGCTCACGGCCCCAAACGATGTGTACAGGGTTCCCGAGTCACCAAACGGGCAACCGGTACACCGTGCCACGTACCTGTCGCATCACAACCCACCCCGAGGGTCAGCGTTGTGCACGACCTCTAGTAAGCTATAAACACCAGAAACTAGTTGCAACTCCTGGACAGAGATCGAGGGTAATTAATAAGCCGAGAGGGTCAATTAAGGATCCCAATGTGTGGTAGTAGTTGTAACTTGAACCACACATACAGATCTCGGGTCCTATGGACGATTCCAATGAAACAACCCACCATGTACTCCTACATGGCCTTTCATCGATACCTTTACCAAGCGTATTCCACACTTCCTTCTCTTTATCGGTATGATCATTTCACTCTGATCCATCACCCAGATGAACCAGACCAGACACAACTCTAAGCATAGCAGGCAACATAAACAAATAGCATGGTGGATCACACATCACATGGCTCAATCAACTCCTACACATGCTAGTGGGTTTCAACTATTTACTGTGGCAATGACAGGTCATGCAAGGGAATAGGGTTCAACTACCGCAACAAGTAGCAGTTCACACGCTGTTGCCTTAATGCAGTAAAAGAGAGCAGGAGCGAGGAGATTGGGTTTGTATCGGAATGATCAATGATTACTTGCCTGACAAAGTGGTTGTCGGGTACTGCTCTTCAACTGGATATGCAGCAGTATCCTCGGGAGCAGGACCTAACACAGAGAATACCGGCGATACAATCATTAAACAAACAAATGCAACAATATGATGCATGCTCATGACATGGCAAGATGCATGTGTGTTGGGCTAATGCAACTAAAACCAGAAAGGTTTGAGCCTATTTGAATCCAAGATTCAAAAGGTTTGAGCCTATTTAAATAAGTGCATTATCATGTTTTAATGTATACAGCAAGGTTAACTTGCTCAAACATGCATGAAACCAGTTCCATTGGAAAGATTGGATTTTTTGATCATTTTTCATATATAAATCTTTTCCATCTGTGCTACTATTGAATTTATATGATTTTTTGAAGTTTAGGCATTTTTCTGGAATTTCATGAATTATTTTTAAATCTAAAAATCCCAGAAAAACCTTTACTGCATCAGCATGACATCATGCTGACGTCAGTCAGTCAATAGGAGCTAGTCCAAGTCAAACATGAAATGTGGGCCCGGCATGTCAGTGTCACAGCTAACTAACAGAGTTAATTAGTGAACTAAATGACTGTCAGTGGGGTCTGGGCCCACGGGTCAGTGACTAAACTAACTAACTAATTAAATTAACATTTAATTAATTAAACTAGCTAATTAGGAAAAGGGTGGCCCACACGTCAGTGACTCAGGGGTGGTCAAACCCGTGGTCAAACAAGTCAAACTCGCCGGCGACGTGACGCCGGCGAGGCAGAACACGGCGGCGTGCTTCGGAAAACGTCTGCAGGGCACGGTTCGAGCTGCGGTTGGGCGCGTTGGAAAGTCCTTGTTGTTGCGCGTCGGATGGTGGTGGTCGCCGGACCTGTGGTGGCCGGAGACGACGGCAACGAGCTCAACGGCGGCGACCGGCGTCGGGTGTGTGTGGAGACGCAGCTACGGTGGCCTAGGCGATGCGTGCGAGGTACCTAACTTGTCTACGTGCTGCGGCGAGCGAGATGGACATGTGCAAGTGACCAAATGGTCACCGGAGCATCGCCGGCGGCGAGCGCGGCGGCGGTGAGTTTCGTTGATCAACGGAGCGACATCTACACGGCGCAGACGAAGCAAAAGAAGGAGGGTAACGGCGTAGGGGCTCACTGCAGTGCTAACAAGCTCGACGGAGGGGTCGGGGACGCGCTGCAGCTTCTCAATCGACGGCGAGGTGCTCCGGCGATCCGAGGAAGGGGACGACGGCGTGGAGACGTTGCAGGGCTCCCGGTGATCCGTGGCTCAGCGAGGAGGTAGAGGGCGTCGCGGTGAACCTTTTGGACACGGTCACGGGTCGAGGGGGAGGGTCTAGGTGCGGCAACGGCGAGCGGCGGCGACGGGCGGCTCGGTGGTGAGAGAGGAGGGCCAGGGGAAAGCGACGGGGACGAGGGGAAAGTGCGAGAGGGGTCGGGGCAGCTATGTGGCGTCGCGGGGAGTCTTCCAGGGCGTCGGGGATGGAGGCAGGCAGCCTGGAGGTGGCCGGGCGCGTGCCGGCGCGCGGCGGCCACGCGCGCTGCCGACTCGCGCGAGGAGGAAGGCGACAGAACGAGGCTGTGGGCTGGGCCGGCCTGCTACAGTGCTGGGCCCGAGGTAAGTCCTTTCTCTCTTTCTTTTCTTTCCTATTTCTTTTCTGTTTCATTTGTTTTGCAACTTTGTTTAATTAATAAGAATGCTAAAACATTTTTATAACTCATGAAACTTGTCATGCCCATTGTTATATAATATGAACAGTATGGAACATTATAGTTTATGATTATTTGAGCATTTAAAATATTTTATAGCATTTAAATGCCCAAACACAAATACCATATGATTTAATCCAGAGCCCTTGGATGTCCTAGAAAATTGTGCACCATTTTTAGCAAAGGTTTGAGACCAAGGCAGAAATGATGAACATTTTTGAAGGGCATTTTGGGTACATTGGAAAATATTTTATCAACCCCTAGTTGTTAGAAGAGGGGTGCTGGGGTTTCTGTCATTCCCATTTCAAGTTTCTGTGTTAAATAAACATGATGCACACTCTAGCTAGCCCTAATGCAAGTGCTGAACTAGGGATGTGACAACTCACCCCCACTTAAAAGAATCGCGTCCCGAGATTCGGGTTCCTCCGGAAAGAGGGTGGGGTACTCAAGTCGAAGACGATCCTCCCTTTCCCAAGTAGCTTCACTCTCGGAATGATGTGACCATTGAACCTTGAGAAACTTGATATTGTGGTGTCGAGTGGTGCGCTCGGTTTGATCAAGAATACGAACGGGGTATTCTCGATATGTGAGATTGTCCTGGAGATCAAGCGTTTCGTGATCCACTCCGCGGATAGGATCCGAGAAGCAACGCCTGAGTTGAGCAACGTGGAACACATCATGAACTCTGGATAGATGTGGAGGTAGTTCCAATTGGTAGGCAACTTCTCCTCGTTTGGCAAGAATGTGAAAAGGTCCGATGTAATGAGGGGCCAATTTGCCTTTGATACCGAAGCGATGGGTTCCCTTAAGAGGAGTGACCCGAAAGTAAGCCTTATCGCCGACTTCAAAAGTTACAGCCTTATGATGACTATCATATTGGCTCTTCTGGCGAGACTGGGCTGTTTTCAATCTCTCACGAACGATGCGAACTTGCTCTTCTGCTTCCTGGATCATATCCGGGCCAAAGAATTGTCTTTCCCCGGTTTCTGACCAGTTAAGAGGTGTTTGACACCTTCGTCCATATAGAACTTCGAAAGGGGCTTTACCCAAGCTGGCTTGATAACTATTGTTATAAGCGAATTCGGCAAATGGAAGACACTTTTCCCATTCCATACCGAAAGAGATGACAGAGGCTCGAAGCATGTCCTCCAGAATTTGATTGACTCGTTCCACTTGACCCCTTGACTGGGGATGGAAGGCAGTACTGAAGGAGAGATGAGTTCCCATAGCATTCTGGAAACTTTCCCAAAATCGTGAAGTGAAAAGACTTCCACGGTCTGAGTTAATCTCCAATGGCACACCATGAAGTGATACTATCCGAGAGACATACAAGTCTGCTAGCTGGCTAGCGGTAATACTCTCTCGAACAGGCAGGAAATGAGCTACTTTAGAGAGGCGGTCGATAACGACGAAGATAGCATTATTCCCTTTCCTAGTCCTGGGAAACCCGGTAATGAAGTCCATACCGACTTTGTCCCATTTCCATTCAGGAATAGTTAAAGGTTGAAGGGTGCCAGCAGGCCGTTCATGCTCTGCTTTAACTCGACGACAAACATCGCAGTTAGCAATGAATTGAGCGATTTCTCTCTTCATCCTAGTCCACCAGAATCTCTGACGTAGGTCCTGATACATTTTGGTACTACCGGGATGAATTGTGAGAGGAGATTCATGAGCCTCCTTAAGAATCATTTGTCATAGTTGTTGTTTCTTGGGTACCACCAAGCGGTTCTCAAAGTACACAACACCTCGATCATCCGTAGAGAAACTTCTAGCAACTCCGCTAGCAATGTTCTCCTTGATCCGAGATATGCCTTTATCATACCGCTGGGCAACTATGATTTGATCCATAAGGGTAGGTCTCGCCATCAAGGTGGAAAGGAATCCTCGAGGAACAATGTGAAGGTTAAGCTTACGAAATTCCTCGTGGAGAAGTGGTTGCCCTTGTTGTAACATTAAGTTGTTACAATAAGACTTACGACTTAGCGCATCAGCCATGACATTGGCCTTTCCAGGGGTGTAAGTGATTCCTAAGTCGTAATCTATAAGCAACTCAACCCAACGTCTTTGCCTGAGATTTAGATCCGGTTGGGTGAAGATGTACTTCAAACTTTGATGATCAGTGAAAATTTCACAGCGATTACCAAGGAGGTAATGTCGCCATGTTTTGAGTGCATGGACTACAGCTGCAAGCTCTAGATCATGTGTAGGATAGTTATCCTCATGTGGACGCAACTGTCGAGATGCGTATGCAATCACTTGACGATCTTGCATGAGTATGCAACCTAGTCCTTGTCGCGAGGCGTCGCAATAGATTATAAAATCTTTGGAAAAGTCTGGTGGTACCAGTACAGGTGCAGATGTCAGGCGTCTTTTCAGTTCCTGAAAACTGGACTCGCACTGTGGGGTCCACTCAAACTTTTTATCTTTCTTGAGGAATTCAGTTAGAGGTTTAGCAACCTTGGAGAAATTCTCGACGAAGCGTCGGCAATAGCTCGCTAGGCCAAGAAAACTCCTAACTTGCTTGACCGATTCAGGGGGATTCCAATCAAGGACGGCTTGAACTCGCTCGGGGTTGACAGCAATACCCTTACCAGAGATCACATGACCTAGATAGGTTACTTCTGGCAACCAAAATTCACATTTAGAGAATTTGGCATAAAGGCGGTGCTCTCGAAGTTTCGTCAATACCAGCCTTAAATGCTCGGCATGATCTTTCTTGTTCTTGGAATAGATGAGTATATCATCGAGGTATACCACGACGAATTTATCCAAGTACTCCATGAATATAGAATTCATTAACCGAGAAAAGGTAGCTGGGGCATTGGTTAATCCGAAGTACATGACGGTGTACTCATATTGGCCATAACGAGTAACAAAAGCCGTTTTAGGAATGTCCTTGTTCTTGATTTTGATTTGATGGTAACCCAACCTCAAATCCATCTTAGAGAAGACTGAGGATCCAGCGAGCTGATCATACAGGTCGTTGATCCTGGGGAGCGGATACTTGTTCTTTATGGTGACCAGATTGACAGGTCGGTAATCTACAACCATCCGCTCCGTTCCATCCTTCTTCTTGACGAAGAGGACGGGGCAAGCCCAAGGGGAAGAACTAGGACGGATGAAACCGTTTTGCAAGGACTCATCGAGTTGTTTCTTTAGCTTAGCTTATTCTAGTGGTGCCATCTTATAAGGTCTCCTAGAGAATGGGACAGTTCCAGGGATAAGATCTATCACGAACTCGACATCTCTGTCGGGTGGAATTCCTGGCAGTTCTTCTGGAAAAACATCCGGAAAGTCACGGACTACCGGGATATCTTCGAGTTCTGGTAGAGGGTTGGCATTAAGAGAGTAGAGCTGACGCTCAGCCATTCGGGTCAAGACATTGACTGTCTTGCCGGATGGATGTGTAAGTTGAACGGTCCTAGTGTAGCAATCAATCTTGGCGTAATGAGTTGTCATCCAATCCATACCCAAAATGATGTTTATGTCCGAGGACTTGAGAGCGATTAGAGATGCTAGGAAAACAAGTCTATCGACAAGGATTTCATTTCCATGGCTTACCCTAGAGGTTTGCCACTTTGAACCAGGAGTTTGAATAACCATGGAAGTAGGCATGTCACAAAAAGTCATGTTGTGCAATCAAGCATAGCTCTCAGATATGAACGAATGGGATGCTCCAGTATCGAAAAGAACAGATGACGGATGGCAGTTAACGAGAAGCGTACCAAGGACGACGTTAGGATCCTCATAAGCTTCCTCGGCAGAGACATAGTTGACATGACCACGTGCAGTGGGGATTGGCTTGACATAATTCACCTTGCCGGTTGGCTTACCACGGCCAACGGGTTTTCCTGGCTGGTTCTGGGGACACTCACGCATGTAATGCCCCGGTTCTCCACACTTGAAACATGTCACAGTGCTAGTGCGTGGAGCAAAGTTGGAAGGTGGTCCTCCATAGGTCTTAGCAGGTGCAAACTGTTGAGTTGGGCGAGGCGCCTCATAGGATGGCCTCGGTGTGTACTTGGGTGGCAGAGCAGTGTTAGGAACCCACACACGGCGTTTGTGAGAGCCAGAGCCGGATGAGGAACCAAAGTCTTGAGGATGCTTGCGGGTGGCCTCGAAGTCGGTCTGGCCCGTTTCAGCACTGATAGCCTTGTTTACCAACTTCTGGAAGGAAGTGCACTCCTGCGGACGTAGATCTCGGCGGAGTTCAGGGCTGAGTCCCTTGCGGAACCTCGCCTGCTTCTTGGCATCGGTGGATACTTCCTCAGGTGCATAGCGTGCCAAGTTGCCAAACTCGCGACTATAGCCATCCACAGTTAACCGGCCCTGGGTGAAGTTGCAGAATTCCTCCCGCTTATGATCCATGAGACCTTCCGGAATGTGATGTTCACGGAATGCCTCACTGAACTCAACCCAAGTAGTGATTTGGCCAGCAGGACGCATAGCTTCAAAGTTTTCCCACCAAAGACTGGCAGGGCCCTCAAGATGGTAGGCGGCGTAGGTAACCTTGTCAGCTTCGACCACACGGGCAGAGTGTAGCTTGTGGGTGATACTACGTAGCCAGTCATCCGCATCCAGAGGTTCAGTGGAGTGATGGAACTTCGGTGGGCACATCTTGATAAAGTCATTGATTGACACCACGTCATTCCTCTGACGGAACCCAGTGTTCTGCTCTATGCGTTCCAGCAGACGGTTGGTCTCTCTCTTGTTCCGTTCTGCCTCGAGCATAACTTCCGCCAAGGAGGGTGGCTGGGGCAGATTCCCATCTCTAGCCCCACTAGCCTCACCCTGCTCCTGAGCAGCAGGAGTGTTGCGAGTGTTGACCATCCTAGGAAAACAAAACAACGGTTTAGACAAGGATGGCAAAAATTTGACATAGAAGTGCATAATGTAATGGATGACACGGAATGCAGAGATGTTCATCCGTACGACATGGTAATATAGAAACTGCTATATATACACCAGTGGTCATACACACCATACATAGTTTAGTACAAGCCAAGGCTAAAGTACAACTGCGGTGAAAGACGATACATCCCATCAGAGGCATTCCAAGCTCCTATACATTATTTAACTACACCTCCGGAACTCAGTAAACACTAATCATATTCCACAAGACGCGTAGGACTGTGGGAATACAACTACTACAATACTACTGCTACCACGGTCTAGCTCAGACATTCCCATAGTAATCTTCGTAAAGATTACCACCGTAGCCTGGAAGTGGAACAGACGGATCTTGAAACTCGCGAGCGCTCGAAGGCTGTGGACCATAGGGACATGGATGTGGCGTCGGTCCCGATGCTGGTGGTAACCGACGCCCACGTGGAGGTGTAATACCCCCAACGTCACGCCAATCCATGCGATCAGGCAGACGAGTCCGCACGGGGTACAAATCCCGCATGTCCAGATATCCGGTGTGCACAGTAGGTGCAAGCCGTGTCAAAGTAGTCCAGTGGGCGGCTCGAGTGTTATACAGCTCCATTCGGAGGGCACGGACCTCACGGTCCCTATCCTCCAGCATCTGAACAGTAGTCTGAAGCAGTGGCTCTTCATGAGCAGCATCAGTATACAGACCAGTGTAGTAGCCTTCCTCTGCGGGAAGTGAGGCTGGCATGTAACAGAACTCAGTGTTCAGCAACAGGGCATGCCTAGCCCGGAGAATGGTCATCATCGAATAGGCGGCATCCTGTACTGCCATCTCGATGATAACCCCGAGTCCATAAGACCAATGGATGGGGTCGTTAGCTCCAGGATATGAGGGGTATATCCGGACTGTGCAGAAATACTGACTCTGATTGAAATCCCGGTACTGTTCCTCCACAATGTACTCAGGATACCAGCGATAACCGGTCTCAGTCAGCACACGGACTAGCATGGCCGTGTGACCGGGCACATTGATGCACCGAGTCAAACGAACCACTTGGTGAGGGGTGCGGCCAGACATCTGAAGCACGAAATAATGCAAAGGCATTAGTGTTTCTGGAAGAAATCGGGTAGCATAACAATTGTAAATGCTCAATCAAAGATTTGAGACGTCATACAAATGATAGCATAGCCACTCAACAATTCCATATCAAGGTTCCGGGTCCAACAATCATCATACTAAAAGGATAGAAACTGAACTGAGGCTTGAAACCAACAATCCTAAGAGTCTACGGATTAGTAACACATGAACCTAGTAAGGATAAGAGGCCTAGTCCTAAATCCCCGTAGAAAGAATAGACTGACTCAGATCAGAAGGGCATAAGGTAAAGGAGTAAAAAGAGCCTTACGTTCCCTTCCACAATCAATTCCCCTACATATAACTAAGAATTTTTCTAGACTCAACATCGACCAGTTTGGCTTGAGAAACCTATAGGCAGTCCAGCTCTGATGCCAACGCTGTCAGGACCCCGATCCTAAGTCACACCGATCTAGCTGTAACACGTCATATCACTTTGCGGCCTCACGCACGGTAACCCCACGGGTGCCACCTTACCTGTCCCGGGACCGTTTGCGCATTTTGGCACACGTATATGACAGTTTCACTAGCATCCATATGACAGAGAACCCGGGCCGACATGGCTAGTTATAAACCAAAAGTGGCACTAGATTACAGAGACAGGCATCCATGACCCAGCAACGAACGTGTCGGTCATCAACGTATGAACCCAAGTCATAGCAAGCTACATGGACTTAAAGGAACAACGCGTGACATTTCCCTTAAGGGACAGACACAGGAACGAAGAAGGACACATGCCGGCCAGCCTACGTGTTCCGAGCAGTAGCAAGCTACCAAGGCTCATTGGAATCACTAGGAGGCATTTCCCTGTAAGGTAGGCTACCAAAGGAAAACAACTAGGTGTCGGATCCCACACATACCAAGCATTTCAACCATACACACAATATGCTCAATATGTGCAAATACAACATTGCATCACAACAGAACTCTATGACTCAAAGTACTTTATTTAAGAGGCTCCAAGAGCCATACATAACATATCCATAGAGGTAGGGGTCACATGACCCATCACTCAAGTCATACAGTCATACAAGCACAAGCGGAAGCTACATGTCTGAGTACAGACATCTTAGAAAATAAAACAGGCTTGGTGTAGCCTGACTATCTACAAGGCCCTTCACAAGCTCTAGATCTCCGTCTGGGTGTCAAGCTACTCGTCGACGTCAACATCTATGTAGAACCCATCAGCAGGGGCAGGGTTCTCCTCTGCAACAATTATTAAGCAAACATGAGTACAAAGGTACTCAACAAGTCTTACCACAGAACCTATCATACATGCAACATTATCAAAGGGGGTAGTGGAGTTCATAGCAGAAAGCCAGCTTTGACTCTTGGCTAACCTATACTACAACTCTCAACAGATTGCAAGATGTTATTACGAACACGAGTCCTCTAATCACCACAACAATACACTACCGAGGATCCTCTTCCTTCATCCTACGGAAGGGCCATCCGGGGTACTCACACTTATCTTGAGGCTTTTAGTAGTATCCATCAACTTGTCTATGAACTGTAAGAGTAACCAAGTAGTCCGTACCGCGAACAACGGCTATTCGAATAGATTGATAACCCTACAGGGGTGTACCTCTTCACACACGCTCCCACCACTTATCGCCGTTTACTCGGCGTGTACTCGGCAACCTTCAAGCGGAAGCCCAGCGAGGGTGTCGGCCACGACCTGACTAACTACTCAAGTCTCTCGTCCAGGTTTATCGCCTATTTGGGTTCCATCCGTGGGGAGATCCGGCCGGGGTGTCGCTCACGGCCCCAAACGATGTGTACAGGGTTCCCGAGTCACCAAACGGGCAACCGGTACACCGTGCCACGTACCTGTCGCATCACAACCCACCCCGAGGGTCAGCGTTGTGCACGACCTCTAGTAAGCTATAAACACCAGAAACTAGTTGCAACTCCTGGACAGAGATCGAGGGTAATTAATAAGCCGAGAGGGTCAATTAAGGATCCCAATGTGTGGTAGTAGTTGTAACTTGAACCACACATACAGATCTCGGGTCCTATGGACGATTCCAATGAAACAACCCACCATGTACTCCTACATGGCCTTTCATCGATACCTTTACCAAGCGTATTCCACACTTCCTTCTCTTTATCGGTATGATCATTTCACTCTGATCCATCACCCAGATGAACCAGACCAGACACAACTCTAAGCATAGCAGGCAACATAAACAAATAGCATGGTGGATCACACATCACATGGCTCAATCAACTCCTACACATGCTAGTGGGTTTCAACTATTTACTGTGGCAATGACAGGTCATGCAAGGGAATAGGGTTCAACTACCGCAGCAAGTAGCAGTTCACACGCTGTTGCCTTAATGCAGTAAAAGAGAGCAGGAGCGAGGAGATTGGGTTTGTATCGGAATGATCAATGATTGCTTGCCTGACAAAGTGGTTGTCGGGTACTGCTCTTCAACTGGATATGCAGCAGTATCCTCGGGAGCAGGACCTAACACAGAGAATACCGGCGATACAATCATTAAACAAACAAATGCAACAATATGATGCATGCTCATGACATGGCAAGATGCATGTGTGTTGGGCTAATGCAACTAAAACCAGAAAGGTTTGAGCCTATTTGAATCCAAGATTCAAATTGGCACTTTAACTATTATTTAAATAAGTGCATTATCATGTTTTAATGTATACAGCAAGGTTAACTTGCTCAAACATGCATGAAACCAGTTCCATTGGAAAGATTGGATTTTTCTGATCATTTTTCATATATAAATCTTTTCCATCTGTGCTACTATTGAATTTATATGATTTTTTGAAGTTTAGGCATTTTTCTGGAATTTCCTGAATTATTTTTAAATCTAAAAATCCCAGAAAAACCTTTACTGCATCAGCATGACATCATGCTGACGTCAGTCAGTCAACAGGAGCTAGTCCAAGTCAAACATGACATGTGGGCCCGGCATGTCAGTGTCACAGCTAACTAACAGAGTTAATTAGTGAACTAAATGACTGTCAGTGGGGTCTGGGCCCACGGATCAGTGACTAAACTAACTAACTAATTAAATTAACATTTAATTAATTAAACTAGCTAATTAGGAAAAGGGTGGCCCACACGTCAGTGACCCAGGGGTGGTCAAACCCGTGGTCAAACAAGTCAAACTCGCCGGCGACGTGACGCCGGCGAGGCAGAACACGGCGGCGTGCTTCGGAAAACGTCTGCAGGGCACGGTTCGAGCTGCGGTTGGGCGCGTTGGAAAGTCCTTGTTGTTGCGCGTCGGATGGTGGTGGTCGCCGGACCTGTGGTGGCCGGAGACGACGGCAACGAGCTCAACGGCGGCGACCGGCGTCGGGTGTGTGTGGAGACGCAGCTACGGTGGCCTAGGCGATGCGTGCGAGGTACCTAGCTTGTCTACGTGCTGCGGCGAGCGAGATGGACATGTGCAAGTGACCAAATGGTCACCGGAGCATCGCCGGCGGCGAGCGCGGCGGCGGTGAGTTTCGTTGATCAACGGAGCGGCATCTACACGGCGCAGACGAAGCAAAAGAAGGAGGGTAACGGCGTAGGAGCTCACTGCAGTGCTAACGAGCTCGACGGAGAGGTCGAGGACGCGCTGCAGCTTCTCAATCGACGGCGAGGTGCTCCGGCGATCTGAGGAAGGGGACGACGGCGTGGAGACGTTGCAGGGCTCCCGGTGATCCGTGGCTCAGCGAGGAGGTAGAGGGCGTCGCGGTGAACCTTTTGGACACGGTCACGGGTCGAGGGGGAGGGTCTAGGTGCGGCAACGGCGAGCGGCGGCGACGGGCAGCTCGGTGGTGAGAGAGGAGGGCCAGGGGAAAGCGACGGGGACGAGGGGAAAGTGCGAGAGGGGTCGGGGCAGCTATGTGGCGTCGCGGGGAGTCTTCCAGGGCGTCGGGGATGGAGGCAGACAGCCTGGAGGTGGCCGGGCGCGTGCCGGCGCGCGGCGGCCACGCGCGCTACCGACTCGCGCGAGGAGGAAGGCGACAGAACGAGGTTGTGGGCTGGGCCGGCCTGCTACAGTGCTGGGCCCGAGGTAAGTCCTTTCTCTCTTTCTTTTCTTTCCTATTTCTTTTCTGTTTCATTTGTTTTGCAACTTTGTTTAATTAATAAGAATGCTAGAACATTTTTATAACTCATGAAACTTGGCATGCCCATTGTTATATAATATGAACAGTATGGAACATTATAGTTTATGATTATTTGAGCATTTAAAATATTTTATAGCATTTAAATGCCCAAACACAAATACCATATGATTTAATCCAGAGCCCTTGGATGTCCTAGAAAATTGTGCACCATTTTTAGCAAAGGTTTGAGACCAAGGCAGAAATGATGAACATTTTTGAAGGGCATTTTGGGTACATTGGAAAATATTTTATCAAACCCTAGTTGTTAGAAGAGGGGTGCTGGGGTTTCTGTCATTCCCATTTCAAGTTTCTGTGTTAAATAAACATGATGCACACTCTAGCTAGCCCTAATGCAAGTGCTGAACTAGGGATGTGACAACTCACCCCCACTTAAAAGAATCGCGTCCCGAGATTCGGGTTCCTCCGGAAAGAGGGTGGGGTACTCAAGTCGAAGACGATCCTCCCTTTCCCAAGTAGCTTCACTCTCGGAATGATGTGACCATTGAACCTTGAGAAACTTGATATTGTGGTGTCGAGTGGTGCGCTCGGTTTGATCAAGAATACGAACGGGGTATTCTCGATATGTGAGATTGTCCTGGAGATCAAGCGTTTCGTGATCCACTCCGCGGATAGGATCCGAGAAGCAACGCCTGAGTTGAGCAACGTGGAACACATCATGAACTCTGGATAGATGTGGAGGTAGTTCCAATTGGTAGGCAACTTCTCCTCGTTTGGCAAGAATGCGAAAAGGTCCGATGTAATGAGGGGCCAATTTGCCTTTGATACCGAAGCGATGGGTTCCCTTAAGAGGAGTGACCCGAAAGTAAGCCTTATCGCCGACTTCAAAAGTCACAGCCTTATGATGACTATCATATTGGCTCTTCTGGCGAGACTGGGCTGTTTTCAATCTCTCACGAACGATGCGAACTTGCTCTTCTGCTTCCTGGATCATATCCGGGCCAAAGAATTGTCTTTCCCCGGTTTCTGACCAGTTAAGAGGTGTTCGACACCTTCGTCCATATAGAACTTCGAAAGGGGCTTTACCCAAGCTGGCTTGATAACTATTGTTATAAGCGAATTCGGCAAATGGAAGACACTTTTCCCATTCCATACCGAAAGAGATGACAGAGGCTCGAAGCATGTCCTCCAGAATTTGATTGACTCGTTCCACTTGACCCCTTGACTGGGGATGGAAGGCAGTACTGAAGGAGAGATGAGTTCCCATAGCATTCTGGAAACTTTCCCAAAATCGTGAAGTGAAAAGACTTCCACGGTCTGAGTTAATCTCCAATGGCACACCATGAAGTGATACTATCCGAGAGACATACAAGTCTGCTAGCTGGCTAGCGGTAATACTCTCTCGAACAGGCAGGAAATGAGCTACTTTAGAGAGGCGGTCGATAACGACGAAGATAGCATTATTCCCTTTCCTAGTCCCGGGAAACCCGGTAATGAAGTCCATACCGACTTTGTCCCATTTCCATTCAGGAATAGTTAAAGGTTGAAGGGTGCCAGCAGGCCGTTCATGCTCTGCTTTAACTCGACGACAAACATCGCAGTTAGCAATGAATTGAGCGATTTCTCTCTTCATCCTAGTCCACCAGAATCTCTGACGTAGGTCCTGATACATTTTGGTACTACGGGGATGAATTGTGAGAGGAGATTCATGAGCCTCCTTAAGAATCATTTGTCGTAGTTGTTGTTTCTTGGGTACCACCAAGCGGTTCTCAAAGTACACAACACCTCGATCATCCGTAGAGAAACTCCTAGCAACTCCGCTAGCAATGTTCTCCTTGATCCGAGATATGCCTTTATCATACCGCTGGGCAACTATGATTTGATCCATAAGGGTAGGTCTCGCCATCAAGGTGGAAAGGAATCCTCGAGGAACAATGTGAAGGTTAAGCTTACGAAATTCCTCGTGGAGAAGTGGTTGCCCTTGTTGTAACATTAAGTTGTTACAATAAGACTTACGACTTAGCGCATCAGCCATGACATTGGCCTTTCCAGGGGTGTAAGTGATTCCTAAGTCGTAATCTATAAGCAACTCAACCCAACGTCTTTGCCTGAGATTTAGATCCGGTTGGGTGAAGATGTACTTCAAACTTTGATGATCAGTGAAAATTTCACAGCGATTACCAAGGAGGTAATGTCGCCATGTTTTGAGTGCATGGACTACAGCTGCAAGCTCTCGATCATGTGTAGGATAGTTATCCTCATGTGGACGCAACTGTCGAGATGCGTATGCAATCACTTGACGATCTTGCATGAGTATGCAACCTAGTCCTTGTCGCGAGGCGTCGCAATAGATTATAAAATCTTTGGAAAAGTCTGGTGGTACCAGTACAGGTGCAGATGTCAGGCGTCTTTTCAGTTCCTGAAAACTGGACTCGCACTGTGGGGTCCACTCAAACTTTTTATCTTTCTTGAGGAATTCAGTTAGAGGTTTAGCAACCTTGGAGAAATTCTCGACGAAGCGTCGGCAATAGCTCGCTAGGCCAAGAAAACTCCTAACTTGCTTGACCGATTCAGGGGGATTCCAATCAAGGACGGCTTGAACTCGCTCGGGATTGACAGCAATACCCTTACCAGAGATCACATGACCTAGATAGGTTACTTCTGGCAACCAAAATTCACATTTAGAGAATTTGGCATAAAGGCGGCGCTCTCGAAGTTTCGTCAATACCAGCCTTAAATGCTCGGCATGATCTTTCTTGTTCTTGGAATAGATGAGTATATCATCGAGGTATACCATGACGAATTTATCCAAGTACTCCATGAATATAGAATTCATTAACCGAGAAAAGGTAGCTGGGGCATTGGTTAATCCGAAGTACATGACGGTGTACTCATATTGGCCATAACGAGTAACAAAAGCCGTTTTAGGAATGTCCTCGTTCTTGATTTTGATTTGATGGTAACCCAACCTCAAATCCATCTTAGATAAGAATGAGGATCCAGCGAGCTGATCATACAGGTCGTTGATCCTGGGGAGCGGATACTTGTTTTTTATGGTGACCAGATTGACAGGTCGGTAATCTACAACCATCCGCTCCGTTCCATCCTTCTTCTTGACGAAGAGGACGGGGCAAGCCCAAGGGGAAGAACTAGGACGGAAGAAACCTTTTTGCAAGGACTCATCGAGTTGTTTCTTTAGCTCAGCTAATTCTAGTGGTGCCATCTTATAAGGTCTCCTAGAGATTGGGACAGTTCCAGGGATAAGATCTATCACGAACTCGACATCTCTGTCGGGTGGAATTCCTGGCAGTTCTTCTGGAAAAACATCCGGAAAGTCACGGACTACCGAGATATCTTCGAGTTCTGGTAGAGGGCTGGCATTAAGAGAGTAGAGCTGACGCTCAGCCATTCGGGTCAAGACATTGACTGTCTTGCCGGATGGATGTGTAAGTTGAACGGTCCTAGTGTAGCAATCAATCTTGGCGTAATGAGTTGTCATCCAATCCATACCCAAAATGATGTTTATGTCCGAGGACTTGAGAGCGATTAGAGATGCTAGGAAAACAAGTCTATCGACAAGGATTTCATTTCCATGGCTTACCCTAGAGGTTTGCCACTTTGAACCAGGAGTTTGAATAACCATGGAAGTAGGCATGTCACAAAAAGTCATGTTGTGCAATCAAGCATAGCTCTCAGATATGAACGAATGGGATGCTCCAGTATCGAAAAGAACAGATGCCGGATGGCAGTTAACGAGAAGCGTACCAAGGACGACGTTAGGATCCTCATAAGCTTCCTCGGCAGAGACATAGTTGACATGACCACGTGAAGTGGGGATTGGCTTGACATAATTCACCTTGCCGGTTGGCTTACCACGGCCAACGGGTTTTCCTGGCTGGTTCTGGGGACACTCACGCATGTAATGCCCCGGTTCTCCACACTTGAAACATGTCACAGTGCTAGTGCGTGGAGCAAAGTTGGAAGGTGGTCCTCCATAGGTCTTAGCAGGTGCAAACTGTTGAGTTGGGCGAGGCGCCTCATAGGATGGCCTCGGTGTGTACTTGGGTGGCAGAGCAGTGTTAGGAACCCACACACGGCGTTTGTGAGAGCTAGAGCCGGATGAGGAACCAAAGTCTTGAGGATGCTTGCGGGTGGCCTCGAAGTCGGTCTGGCCCGTTTCAGCACTTATAGCCTTGTTTACCAACTTCTGGAAGGAAGTGCACTCGTGCGGACGTAGATCTCGGCGGAGTTCAGGGCTGAGTCCCTTGCGGAACCTCGCCTGCTTCTTGGCATCGGTGGATACTTCCTCAGGTGCATAGCGTGCCAAGTTGCCAAACTCGCGACTATAGCCATCCACAGTTAACCGCCCTGGGTGAAGTTGCAGAATTCCTCCCGCTTACGATCCATGAGACCTTCCGGAATGTGATGTTCACGGAATGCCTCACTGAACTCAACCCAAGTAGTGATTTGGCCAGCAGGACGCATAGCTTCAAAGTTTTCCCACCAAAGACTGGCAGGGCCCTCAAGATGGTAGGCGGCGTAGGTAACCTTGTCAGCTTCGACCACACGGGCAGAGTGTAGCTTGTGGGTGATACTACGTAGCCAGTCATCAGCATCCAGAGGTTCAGTGGAGTGATGGAACTTCGGTGGGCACATCTTGATAAAGTCATTGATTGACACCACGTCATTCCTCTGACGGAACCCAGTGTTCTGCTCTATGCGTTCCAGCAGACGGTTGGTCTCTCTCTTGTTCCGTTCTGCCTCGAGCATAACTTCCGCCAAGGAGGGTGGCTGGGCTGATTCCCATCTCTAGCCCCACTAGCCTCACCCTGCTCCTGAGCAGCAGGAGTGTTGCGAGTGTTGACCATCCTAGGAAAACAAAACAACGTTTAGACAAGGATGGCAAAAATTTGACATAGAAGTGCATAATGTAATGGATGACACGGAATGCAGAGATGTTCATCCGTACGACATGGTAATATAGAAACTGCTATATATACACCAGTGGTCATACACACCATACATAGTTTAGTACAAGCCAAGGCTAAAGTACAACTGCGGTGAAAGACGATACATCCCATCAGAGGCATTCCAAGCTCCTATACATTATTTAACTACACCTCCGGAACTCAGTAAACACTAATCATATTCCACAAGACGCGTAGGACTGTGGGAATACAACTACTACAATACTACTGCTACCACGGTCTAGCTCAGACATTCCCGTAGTAATCTTCGTAAAGATTACCACCGTAGCCTGGAAGTGGAACAGACGGATATTGAAACTCGCGAGCGCTCAAAGGCTGTGGACCATAGGGACATGGATGTGGCCTCGGTCCCGATGCTGGTGGTAACCGACGCCCACGTGGAGGTGTAATACCCCCAACGTCACGCCAATCCATGCGATCAGGCAGACGAGTCCGCACGGGGTACAAATCCCGCATGTCCAGATATCCGGCGTGCATAGTAGGTGCAAGCCGTGTCAAAGTAGTCCAGTGGGCGGCTCGAGTGTTATACAGCTCCATTCGGAGGGCACGGACCTCACGGTCCCTATCCTCCAGCATCTGAACAGTAGTCTGAAGCAGTGGCTCTTCATGAGCAGCATCAGTATACAGACCAGTGTAGTAGCCTTCCTCTGCGGGAAGTGAGGCTGGCATGTAACAGAACTCAGTGTTCAGCAACAGGGCATGCCTAGCCCGGAGAATGGTCATCATCGAATAGGCGGCATCTTGTACTGCCATCTCGATGGTAACCCCGAGTCCATAAGACCAATGGATGGGGTCGTTAGCTCCAGGATATGAGGGGTATATCCGGACTGTGCAGAAATACTGACTCTGATTGAAATCCCGGTACTGTTCCTCCACAATGTACTCAGGATACCAGCGATAACCGATCTCAGTCAGCACACGGACTAGCATGGCCGTGTGACCGGGCACATTGATGCACCGAGTCAAATGAACCACTTGGTGAGGGGTGCGGCCAGACATCTGAAACACGAAATAATGCAAAGGCATTAGTGTTTCTGGAAGAAATCGGGCAGCATAACAACTGTAAATGCTCAATCAAAGATTTGAGACATCATACAAATGATAGCATAGCCACTCAACAATTCCATATCAAGGTTCCGGGTCCAACAATCATCATACTAATAGGATAGAAACTGAACTGAGGCTTGAAACCAACAATCCTAAGAGTCTACGGATTAGTAACACATGAACCTAGTAAGGATAAGAGGCCTAGTCCTAAATCCCCGTAGAAAGAATAGACTGACTCAGATCAGAAGGGCATAAGGTAAAGGAGTAAAAAGAGCCTTACGTTCCCTTCCACAATCAATTCCCCTACATATAACTAAGAATTTTTCTAGACTCAACATCGACCAGTTTGGCTTGAGAAACCTATAGGCAGTCCAGCTCTGATGCCAACGCTGTCAGGACCCCGATCCTAAGTCACACCGATCTAGCTGTAACACGTCATATCACTTTGCGGCCTCACGCACGGTAACCCCACGGGTGCCACCTTACCTGTCCCGGGACCGTTTGCGCATTTTGGCACACGTATATGACAGTGTCGCTAGCATCCATATGACAGAGAACCCGGGCCGACATGGCTAGTTATAAACCAAAAGTGGCACTAGATTACAGAGACAGGCATCCATGACCCAGCAACGAACGTGTCGGTCATCAACGTATGAACCCAAGTCGTAGCAAGCTACATGGACTTAAAGGAACAACGCGTGACATTTCCCTTAAGGGACAGACACAGGAACGAAGAAGGACACATGCCGGCCAGCCTACGTGTTCCGAGCAGTAGCAAGCTACCAAGGCTCATTGGAATCACTAGGAGGCATTTCCCTGTAAGGTAGGCTACCAAAGGAAAACAACTAGGTGTCGGATCCCACACATACCAAGCATTTCAACCATACACACAATATGCTCAATATGTGCAAATACAACATTGCATCACAACAGAACTCTATGACTCAAAGTACTTTATTTAAGAGGCTCCAAGAGCCATACATAACATATCCATACAGGTAGGGGTCACATGACCCATCACTCAAGTCATACAGTCATACAAGCACAAGCGGAAGCGACATGTCTGAGTACAGACATCTTAGAAAATAAAACAGGCTTGGTGTAGCCTGACTATCTACAAGGCCCTTCACAAGCTCTAGATCTCCGTCTGGGTGTCAAGCTACTCGTCGACGTCAACGTCTATGTAGAACCCATCAGCAGGGGCAGGGTTCTCCTCTGCAACAATTATTAAGCAAACATAAGTACAAAGGTACTCAGCAAGTCTTACCACAGAACCTATCATACATGCAACATTATCAAAGGGGGTAGTGGAGTTCATAGCAGAAAGCCAGCTTTGACTCTTGGCTAACCTATACTACAACTCTCAACAGATTGCAAGATGTTATAGCGAACACGAGTCCTCTAATCACCACAACAATACACTACCGAGGATCCTCTTCCTTCATCCTACGGAAGGGCCATCCGGGGTACTCACACTTATCTTGAGGCTTTTTGTAGTATCCATCAACTTGTCTATGAACTGTAAGAGTAACCAAGTAGTCCGTACCGCGAACAACGGCTATTCGAATAGATTGATAACCCTACAGGGGTGTACCTCTTCACACACGCTCCCACCACTTATCGCCGTTTACTCGGCGTGTACTCGGCAACCTTCAAGCGGAAGCCCAGCGAGGGTGTCGGCCACGACCTGACTAACTACTCAAGTCTCTCGTCCAGGTTTATCGCCTATTTGGGTTCCATCCGTGGGGAGATCCGGCCGGGGTGTCGCTCACGGCCCCAAACGATGTGTACAGGGTTCCCGAGTCACCAAACGGGCAACCGGTACACCGTGCCACGTACCTGTCGCATCACAACCCACCCCGAGGGTCAGCGTTGTGCACGACCTCTAGTAAGCTATAAACACCAGAAACTAGTTGCAACTCCTGGACAGAGATCGAGGGTAATTAATAAGCCGAGAGGGTCAATTAAGGATCCCAATGTGTGGTAGTAGTTGTAACTTGAACCACACATACAGATCTCGGGTCCTATGGACGATTCCAATGAAACAACCCACCATGTACTCCTACATGGCCTTTCATCGATACCTTTACCAAGCGTATTCCACACTTCCTTCTCTTTATCGGTATGATCATTTCACTCTGATCCATCACCCAGATGAACCAGACCAGACACAACTCTAAGCATAGCAGGCAACATAAACAAATAGCATGGTGGATCACACATCACATGGCTCAATCAACTCCTACACATGCTAGTGGGTTTCAACTATTTACTGTGGCAATGACAGGTCATGCAAGGGAATAGGGTTCAACTACCGCAGCAAGTAGCAGTTCACACGATGTTGCCTTAATGCAGTAAAAGAGAGCACGAGCGAGAAGATTGGGTTTGTATCGGAATGATCAATGATTACTTGCCTGACAAAGTGGTTGTCGGGTACTGCTCTTCAACTGGATACGCAGCAGTATCCTCGGGAGCAGGACCTAACACAGAGAATACCGGCGGTACAATCATTAAACAAAAAAATGCAACAATATGATGCATGCTCATGACATGGCAAGATGCATGTGTGTTGGGCTAATGCAACTAAAACCAGAAAGGTTTGAGCCTATTTGAATCCAAGATTCAAATTGGCACTTTAACTATTATTTAAATAAGTGCATTATCATGTTTTAATGTATACAGCAAGGTTAACTAGCTCAAACATGCATGAAACCAGTGCCATTGGAAAGATTGGATTTTTCTGATCATTTTTCATATATAAATCTTTTTCATCTGAGCTACTGTTGAATTTATATGATTTTTTGAAGTTTAGGCATTTTTCTGGAATTTCCGGAATTATTTTTAAATCTAAAAATCCCAGAAAAACCTTTACTGCGTCAGCATGACATCATGCTGACGTCAGTCAGTCAACAGGAGCTAGTCCAAGTCAAACATGACATGTGGGCCCGGCATGTCAGTGTCACAGCTAACTAACAGAGTTAATTAGTGAACTAAATGACTGTCAGTGGGGTCTGGGCCCACGGGTCAGTGACTAAACTAACTAACTAATTAAATTAACATTTAATTAATTAAACTAGCTAATTAGGAAAAGGGTGGCCCACACGTCAGTGACTCAGGGGTGGTCAAACCCGTGGTCAAACAAGTCAAACTCGCCGGCGACGTGACGCCGGCGAGGCAGAACACGGCGGCGTGCTTCGGAAAACGTCTGCAGGGCACGGTTCGAGCTGCGGTTGGGCGCGTTGGAAAGTCCTTGCTGTTGCGCGTCGGATGGTGGTGGTCGCCGGACCTGTGGTGGCCGGAGACGACGGCAACGAGCTCAACGGCGGCGACCGGCGTCGGGTGTGTGTGGAGACGCAGCTACGGTGGCCTAGGCGATGCGTGCGTGGTACCTAGCTTGTCTACGTGCTGTGGCGAGCGAGATGGACATGTGCCAATGACAAAATGGTCACCGGAGCATCGCCGGCGGCGAGCGCGGCGGCGGTGAGTTTCGGTGATCAACGGAGCGGCATCTACACGGCGCAGACGAAGAAAAAGAAGGAGGGTAACGGCGTAGGAGCTCACTGCAGTGCTAACGAGCTCGACGGAGAGGTCGGGGACGCGCTGCAGCTTCTCAATCGACGGCGAGGTGCTCCAGCGATCCGAGGAAGGGGACGACGGCGTCGAGACGTTGCAGGGCTCCCGGCGATCCGTGGCTCAGCGAGGAGGTAGAGGGCGTCGCGGTGAACCTTTTGGACACGGTCACGGGTCGAGGGGGAGGGTCTAGGTGCGGCAACGGCGAGCGGCGGCGACGGGCGGCTCGGTGGTGAGAGAGGAGGGCCAGGGGAAGGCGACGGGGACGAGGGGAAAGTGCGAGAGGGGTCGGGGCAGCTGCGTGGCGTCGCGGGGAGTCTTCCAGGGCGTTGGGGATGCAGGCAGGCAGCCTGGAGGTCGCCGGGCGCGTGCCGGCGCGCGGCAGCCACGCGCGCTGCCGACTGGCGCGAGGAGGAAGGCTACAGAACGAGGCTGTGGGTTGGGCCGGCCTGCTACAGTGCTGGGCCCGAGGTAAGTCCTTTCTCTCTTTCTTTTCTTTCCTATTTCTTTTCTGTTTCATTTGTTTTGCAACTTTGTTTAATTAATAAGAATGCTAGAACATTTTTATAACTCATGAAACTTGTCATGCCCACTGTTATATAATATGAACAGTATGGAACATTATAGTTTATGATTATTTGAGCATTTAAAATATTTTACAGCATTTAAATGCCCAAACACAAATACCATATGATTTAATCCAGAGCCCTTGGATGTCCTAGAAAATTGTGCACCATTTTTAGCAAAGGTTTGAGACCAAGGCAGAAATGATGAACATTTTTGAAGGGCATTTTGGGTACATTGGAAAATATTTTATCAAACCCTAGTTGTTAGAAGAGGGGTGCTGGGGTTTCTGTCATTCCCATTTCAAGTTTTTGTGTTAAATAAACATGATGCACACTCTAGCTAGCCCTAATGCAAGTGCTAAACTAGGGATGTGACACCACGCGAGCTAGAAGCGACATTTTCGGCTAAGGGGTAGAAGGGGGATTTCGCGTGTCTCGGCTGCGCGACCGATTTCGGATGAGGAGGGAATTTTCGCACGCGTCAAAATTTTGGGATAACAAGGTGCAGCACGGGTTGAAGAGGCGGGAGTTTCGCAGTAGATGAGACAAGAGATACTCTAGCTTCGAAAATTTTGGGATAACAAGGACGAATTCCATGTTCGGCAGAACAAATTAATGTGTACAAAAAAAAGACAGATCATACATGACACAAGAGAGTCATGTCCCCTTTTACTCTTTTTTTGCAAGGATGTCCCCTTTTACTATATTGCAACAAATGCGAATGAAAAACTACAAGAAAAACTAATAAAATCGGGAGAACAAGATTAACCTGTACAATACCAAATCAATTCGCACTTCCCTCAACAACAACAAAAAACAAATCAATTCCCACCACAAGAAAGACTCATGTCCCGTTTTATATGATTACGAATGCCAGGATCTCGAATTTCAGTTTTTGAATCTACATTATGTTGAATTTGAATATATCGTTAGGTGATCTTGCGGTTTATAATGGATGTAGTCCTACATTTTAATCTACCATCTTATATGAACATATGAACTACATGTACCATACGATCTCCAATTCAAATATTTGTATCCATTTTATGTTGAATTCAAATCACAATACATTGGTCTAGGTAGCAAGATGTTCGGAATAATCTAAACCTTTTTTCATATGTCTAATGTGTTTAACACACACAACAATGCACCCC